>JAPYYQ010003308.1:1259-13283 GCA_030522585.1 Anagyrus pseudococci | reverse complement strand
AATTGCTGAAAGGTTTCTCGTAATATTTCCGCGAACTTACAAACCTTGCAAGAAACCTTGCTGCAATCTTGCAGCAATATTTCATGCTGTGTGGGTACTTATCAAAAAACTGTTTGCAAGGGAAAAGTGTGAAAAAATACGGAAAATGCTGCAACGAGCAATACAAAATGATGGTTTAAAGTTACCTGACAGCATCGGCTTGACTCGTTTGCATCTTGACGGGGCCCTGGGTAGTCGTATTTGTATACAAACTGAACTCCAGAAAGACACGATCGACTCCGCCATTCGATTCGATTCGCCTCTGTGGCCTGGACAAACGCCCTCACACTTTGCAGCGCAATCCTACAATTCAGAAACTGTTTTTTCATTAGTTGAAGGTGGGGCTGATCTTTTGGCGAAAGAAGCAACTGACACTACTCCCCTTGATTTAATTTTAAAAAATTTCGAAGCTTACGCTATAATACGTATTTTATCAAGTGACAAGCGATATGGAATATCAGATTTGAAATTAACGAATAATCTAAATTTACTGAATGTGTTGCAGGCTATTCAAAGAATTCCATCCCAATTTGATCCTACTATTAGAAATAAAGAACTTAAAGATGTTAATGCCTACATTCCCTTTGAATCACCATTGTGGCCTGGCTACAATCTACTTCACTTAGCAGTGATGTTTAACAAATATCCATACGAAATAATTAAAAAACTATTATCTCAGAATGTAGACTTCATTACATCAACAAGAGTGGGTACGAGTCCATTGCATCTAGCTTTTCGCTTGGAGAAGCGAGAAACTGTCTATATAATATTATCTCACCATAGAAAAATCCTTGCTAATTTCGTCGATCAGAATAACTTGAGCCACCTTCATATAGCCTGTGCAGAAGGAAATATTCAAGTAGTCGAGCTTCTATTAAAAAATGGAGCAGATCCGAATTTGCATACTCAGCAGGATTTCAAACAGAACTTATACATTATCAGGAAAGGCTCGACAGCTCTTCACATTGCATTCGAGAAAGAATACTTTGAATTGGTAAAAATATTTCTGTCTTTCAAAGCCAATCCAAAGGCGACAGATGCAGATGGAATAACGCCATTTCAAAAATATTTCAATATGTTGAACTCGTTCCCTCGTCTCTCCGCTAGCAACCAGAGAATTATTGAACTTATATTGGAATTGTACCCTGACCAAATAACAAATGTTTTGGCTTTGAAGTTGATAAATATAACTGTGTCAAATCATCCTAACTTTTACAAAAGTATGGTATTAGCATTCGATCGCAAAAGACGCTTCAAGGATTGGGGATTGACGAGATTACAGATAGCTTGTGTCTTTGGCAATTTATCTACGACAAATGAAGAGCTGATGTCTGGAGCTGAGGTAAATTATCGCGTTAGCTGTGATACGCCGTTATGGCTAGGTGACACTGCCATGCACATTTTGTTTAGGAAACATAATACAAACTTAAGGTATGAAATCCCGAGACTACTGCTTGACTATGGAGCAGATCCAACTCTGAAAAATGCAGATAATCAAACAGCCATTCATCTATACTATTCTCAAGACAAGTATGCATGTCTATGGGATATATGTATGTATTAGATTTAAAACGATTTCATAAAATTCAAGTTCTATGCCAATGTTACATCTGTATTTGCACAACTTTTCAGCTTTCTTGTTGAGAGATAAGTACACAGAGATAAATCCAGTCGACAACGAAGGATTGTCCCACTTGCACATTTGCTGTCAGACCGACAATGTGTTTTTAATCGAACAACTTTTAAAATCTGGGGCCAATGTAAACGCACAAGTGGATTATTTCGCAGATGTCCATGCTGGCTATACTCCTCTACACTTTGCCGTTGAAGAAAGAAAAATAACGACAGTTGAGCTGTTGATGAATTACGGAGCTGATCCTAATATCAGAAATGCAAACGGCAGTACTGCATTACACTGGGCAGTGATGTCACACTTTGCAGTATGTGCTGAGGTAGTGGAAATATTATTAAGGTATATCTATTTATTAGCTTTAAAGTTATGCAAAAGTCGAATCAAACATTTTAGTTTTAAATTATGCAATTTCTGGATTTATATGTTTTAGATGTCCCAAGATTGATGTTCAAACAGAAAATGGAATTGGCCAAACAGTTTTAGAGTGTATTATAAATCATAAACATAATTATATTGACTACCGAATTTTAAATATGCTTCTAGAAAAACCACTCATGA
This sequence comes from Anagyrus pseudococci, assembly GCA_030522585.1. NCBI lineage: Eukaryota > Metazoa > Arthropoda > Insecta > Hymenoptera > Encyrtidae > Anagyrus > Anagyrus pseudococci. The sequence continues at coordinate 11,053 of JAPYYQ010003308.1, read as the reverse complement.
TTTCAATAAATTCAAAAGTTTTTCCAAATGCAATGGTTTGGTTAGAGAATAATACCTTTAAAAAATTAATTAATAATCTACCTGACCTCACAGCTATTGATCTTAAAGGTCAAAACATCATATACCATCTTGCTTCTTATGACATGGAATGTATACCCGGCGAATATTGTTACGGCAACATTGAAGAACTTATTTATCTCGGCTGTGAAATCAATCATAAGGACCACCAGGGTAAGTTCTTTTTCTATCATATAACATACGTATATGCATTTGTAATTTGAGAAATAATTAAAAAAGTACACGTTTAAATGCATTTATAATTCAAAATTAAAGAGATTTTTCAACTTTATTTCTAGAAACACAAATTCATAAATAATTTGACCTAACTAAAAATTTTAATTAAAATTTGTTTACATGTGAGTAAATGTATAAAAATTTAAAATTCGAAATATTTCAAATGAAATATGTTTTAAAGGTAAAACACTATTGCACATAGCTACTAGTAAGTTGCTACCGAATGTCGACTTCGTTAAAATATTACTGGATCTTGGAGCCGATGTTAACATAAAAGATGACCGTGGACAAACGCCTTGTGTTGACATTAATAGCATACTAGTATCTTCCTTACTCATTGAACACATCTACAAGTTAGAATTGGCCAAAATTTTTGTTGATAATTCGAATAAGAAGTATTTGCAGAATCACCGTTCGAATATCAATTTAAATGCCATAACAGCTGAAAAAAGAAGCTGGATGCAAAGTTGAAAGAAATCCATTCATCTTGTTCTGTAAAGTATTTTTTTAGTGAACGTTTTGTAGTAGACTACAGACGATTACCTGTCTTTCAGCGTCAAGCTATCTGTAATTTTTGTAACTTGAGAGATTTGTCTTTGGTGTTTCCAGAATTGTATCTTTTAATCAGGCGGCAATTCAGAAAAGCTCAATCAAGAACACGGTTATTAGAACCTGCCGAAAATGCATTGCAAAAGTTTGCTAATGTAACAATCCCTCAGATATGCTTAGATTTAATTCTTAGTTATTTGAGTAACGACGATATAATGAATTTAATTCGTGCTGAAAATAAAGGGCTCATACTCGCACCATTACCCGAAAATTGTTAAATAAGGGACGAACCTTTGAAATGTTTATAAGTGACATTTTTTTCTGACACATTCAATATATTTTACAAAATTGTATTTTTTAGTTTTATATACTGCAACTGTAAGAATTAAGTAGTATAAAATTTTCAGCTAAATTAAAAATAGTCAATATCATCCGCAATCATTATATTTTACTAAACTGTATTTTATTATTTTATATGTTAAAACTGAGAATTATAAACGTAGCTAGGATAAAACTTTCAACAATTAAATGTTGCCGGGTCCGAATAATTGATCTGTTTTTATAAAACGAAACTTATTGGAACGCTTAAGTTGCTAATAGTGTATCCAGCCTTACACTTACGAAAAATGTGTTTGCAGAGGTATATTAAAAGTTATGAGACATCCTGTTCTAAGAAATACAATGTAATCTGAACTCCAGAAAGACGCGATTGGCTCTGTCATTAGACTCGACTCACTTTTTTGTAGCCTTAATCGTTACTTGAAAACTGTTAAACATGCAACATACCGTAAATCAGTATAAAATAGAAAAGTTGAATGTGTAAAAAAATTTTTAGTTAGAAATGAGTTAACTGAAATGTGTTACACAAGTTCATTTTATGTGAAATGTTCTACAGTTTCTCAAAGTAAGATATATTTTACATTGCAAACGTTACAACTTATGTATATTTGTCAATATTTCAAATAATTTTATTAGTTTTTAACAATAGCTTTTGTTTATCAACAATATATTATTGTACTAGTTGACTACATCTCTTCATATAGATATAGTTATAAGATCTAATACATTATTCAATAATTCGCAATATATAAAAATAATTGGTTTATAAAATATTTAAACTTGCATAAGTACATTATCATTATTATTCCATGTTTTTTCCAAGTTTTTCTCCAAATACTAAATTTAAAAACAACGTGATTGTGACACCACCAGTGCTTTTACTCATATAGGTATGTTTATTAAGTATGTATGATATTTAAGAAACAAAACTGCTACATTATCATTTAAGATCCTTTCCAATTATGGATGGGACACAAATACATTCTATAAAATATATTATAGTTTATCCACAACATAAGTATCTTATTGTATTTAGAAATTCTCAACAGATCCTAATATTTTCTTTTTACTAATCCAAGTATAAGTAATCAATTATTTAGTCTCACTGACAAGTATATATTTGTTAATAAAATTAATTGCTATTAGTATTTTACTTACGACCAATTATTTTACATTTTTTTGATAAACACCTAAAATCAATTTTTTTTAAAATAGCTTGTACTAATTCATATATAGATATTTTCTGTACAAAATACAAATTTAATAGTAATAAAATTATCAGACTTCAATTTTAATGAATAATATAGATTTTCCATTAGAAGCACGTTCAATTTAATTTCTTACTTCGCGAGAATACACAAAAGATTTTTTTTTTAATTTATAATATAATCATAAACTATAATTGAAAACATTTAAACTATTTTACATACTGTATTTATAGTATTATACATAATGTAGTGGTAATGTAATATACGCCCGTGTACATAAGTGTATAACCTTCCACCTAACCTAACGCATTGAGGTGTTTGTGTTTGTCAACACGCACAAGCGACAATAACAAAAAGAGAAAATTTAAAAAGGATTTTTTAAAATAATTGTAAAACTATAAAAATGTCGTCTGAAAGCTCAAGTAATCCTTACGACATTAACGGACAAAATTTTAACTCTGATCTGTACTTACAAAAGTTATTAAAGGTAATTTTTTAATCGCCATCCCGTGTACCTTATATCCATCTGTTTTAATTCTGTATAATTTATGGTTATTAAAACAATTTTTTGTTATTCATTGGAATTTTAGGATTACAATTTGAAGCAGATTATGGATCATGAAGCTGAAATTGTTCATGATACTCAAACTTTGCACTCGGACATGCAAACTCTTGTCTATGAAAATTACAATAAATTTATATCTGCTACAGATACAGTTAGAAAGGTAATTTTTTAGCATACTACACAAATGTTGCTGATGTTTAATGATGAATAAAAAAATAAACTTTATATTTCCGTAACACAGATGAAATATGACTTTAATCAAATGGAAGAATCAATGGATATGTTAGCTAAAAATATGGATAGTATTACTTCTTTTTCCGATCAAATATCGTCTACATTACAAAGCACACGTCACCAAATAGTTAGGCTATCATCTGTTCATTCCCTTTTGAAAAAGTTACAATTTTTGTTTAAATTGCCAAATAATTTGAAAGATAGAATAAATGAAGAAAATTACGCCCAGGTATGTTTTTACTCTTTTTCTTTTTCTTAATTAATTCTGTGCTTTACAAATTGATATCTAATCAGTCTTATATTTCAGGCTGTACAAGATTACATTCATGCACAGAGAGTATTAAATCAATATGGTAACGAACCATCTTTTCAAGGAATTCAAAAAGATTGTGAAGATATAGTTGAAGAATTAAAAGCTATATTGAGAACACAATTCCATAAAAGAGATGCTTCAACAAAATCATTAGCAGAAAGTGTTGATTTACTTCTCCAACTCAAAGAGCCAGCAGATGTATTATGCGCTGATTTTCTGAAACATGCAGATGATAGATTAGCTGAACAGCTTGAAAATTTAAAGGACATGTGCGAAAACGACATTATTGAATTTGTCGATATGGGTAGTTCTGGCTTTTTGAGTGATCTATGCCTTATTGTTGCATCTTATAAAGACATGTTTGTTAATAGACCACCACTTGATAATAATGAATTTAGTGACGATTTTGATACTAAAGCAGTTTCTCGGTTAAACACGTTTATAATGAACAACATGAAGAAATATTTTGAATTAATTGGAAAAAGAGTAGAAAACGTTGCTGACACAGCTGTTTTAGTTAGAGCACTTGATAGATTTTATAAAAGATTACAAGCTATGAACACACTCTGTGAAGACACTGATTTTGCTAGGTAAATACTTTCATGCAAAAATAATCTTAATTTAAATAATGACAAGTACCGTTTTTGAAAGCATAATGAAAATTGATTTTTTATAGAACTGGTACTGAAATAGTCATAGGTGCAGGAAGAAAGCAGTGTCGAAATCATTTATCATCTTTAAAGCAGCATTTAAATGAAACTTTAGGCAAAGTAAGACAAACTTTGGCATCAAAAATTTCGTCTGATGGCGATGGAGGATTACCAGAACTTCAAGCTATGCTTGTCATGCCTACGATAGAAAAAGTCAAAGGAGTCTTACAAGATCTGCTCGTAAGTATTTTATTCAAAAACGATTTATTAACGTTTCAAAACTGTTCACAATAATATTCTTTACTTTTTAGGCTTTCTTACAACCAGAATTATCATTTGGACTGAAGCCTCAATTTCTGCAACGCTTTTGCGTCGATGAAGTCCGGGAAGGTTTGGTCGTAGGTTTTCTCCACCACTTAACAGCTACCACAAATGGATTTTGTACGGGTCTAGATGCTCCAAAATTCCCGCCGACGCTTCTCTTACTTTTGAGCAAAATGTGCCTTGAATTCAAGGAGAGCAACGTCCGATACCTAGTAAATTATTAATTAATTCCACAAAAGTACAAAACTAACAATCTCTTGTCAAAGCTACGTACTCATTAAAGTTGTTCCTTTACAGTTAAGCTCAACGGACGACTTGTTCAACATCGAGGAACACATTTCGTCAAAGAACGACGTAACAGCTGAGTCAGAGATCAGCGAGAACTTTCAGAAGGCAGCACAGGAGCTGCTCAATCACTTTGTGAGGCTGCAGGGTCTTACAGTGTCGCAAATGCTGAGAAAATCCGTGGAGACGCGCGATTGGCTACACACGATCGAGCCAAGAACTGTTAGGGCGGTGATGAAGCGCGTTGTCGAGGACATAACGGCCATCGAATCCCAGGTCACGGCTCTTTACGATGACACTGATGGACAGGTCGATCGCAGTAGCGACAGTAGCAGGAAAACTCATAGGTAACTGTTGGAATTAATGTCAAGACTGTCGTTGATATTTAGCTTTTGTTTCAAATTAATTACAAGCCATTTTTATGATTTACTAAGTGGAACGTTTATTGCAGCGTATCAAGACATCAGTATAGATCGAACTGGTCGTCTTACACTCCAAGCCATTTGGATTCTTCGTTTGTGTCGAATATTCACAAGCTGTTTTCCGAGAGAATCGAGATTTTTTCGTCTGTACATTTTAACAAGGCCTCGATTTTGACTGGAATCATCAAAATTAGTCTTAAGGTGACAATAATATTACTTTGACACTTAAGAAAGTAAACTTACAATAATTATATCACATGCAAATGATTTTTCAAAAAGTAACGTAATTAATACATCAAAAAGAACGTCGTAGAATTCTGCATAAAATTCTATCTAAAAATAAAAGCAGATCAATGTACATTAGCGCAGAAAGAGTAAGAGAGTCCGGGCGAGAATGTGGCACGCAGGTGCCGAGCTCCCGCTCACGCGCCAATGACAAAATGACTCGGTCATTATCCACTTTGTCGTAGCTCAACTCCCGCTCGGCCTCGTAGACTTCTACACTCTCGAATCTTCCGTCCGCTCTCGACTAACGCCTTGTTTTCCCGACTAACGTGTCTCTCTCTGTCTTTCGATATTTTAAGCTCCATTTCATTTTTTTTAATCATTTCAAAATCTCTATTCGCAGACGTTTTTGGAATGCGTGAGACTGAGGACCTTCAGTAAATACGGACTGCAACAGATTCAAGTAGACACGCACTACCTGCAACTCTACCTCTGGCGTTTCGTCAGCGACGAAAAGTAAGTACTTAAAAGAAATGTGGTAAAAGAAAAGAAGAAAAAAAGCTAAAATCCATGCGTGATTGCAGCCTGGTGCACTTTCTGCTGGACGAAATACTGAGCAGCGCGGTGCACCGCTGCCTGGAGCCGGTGCTGATGGAGCCGAGCGTCGTCGACATCATCTGCGAGAGAAATTAAATGGAAGCTCGCCAGCAGGGCTTTCAACTAGCCAATTGGATAATGGCCTTCATTCAGCGGCGAGCCTCGCTCTTTCTCTCTCGCTCTTCATCTATCCATCGGGCGCGAGCTTCTTTCACGAGGCGCCCACAGAAAACCACCATAATGGGCTCCGACTGGAATCGGTGTCGCGCTATCGCTTTCGCCCCCTCTCGCGCGCGTTCTTCTCTTGCTGCCCGGCTTGAATTGACAGACCCGGCAGACGGATGTCGTGATTTGTAAATACGGTATTAATGACGCGGCCGCGACGCGCGAACGAGATTGGATTATTCAGTTATTAATTCCGGCATGCCGGTCATCCTCTATACTCTCCACAGATTCAATTTACCAGAGCCGTTTGTTCGTTACTTAAGAGTACGTGTATTTATTTGCCGGCTGTCTTTCTTTTTCTTCTTTCTCAGCTCCTTTCTAGTTTCTTTCTTTTCGTCTTCTTCCTTTTTTTTCTTTTTCTTTTTGTTCTCTGTCGTAAGCGCGGACTGGAGAAGCGCGAGAATCCGTGGTATCTGCGTCAATCTACTGAAACATTTCAATGTTTTAGATTTCGATCTTTTGTTTTGTACAAAAGGAACATCATATTTAATTGTAAATACACCCCATCGACTCTGTATTGTTTTAAGGATATTTTAACATGTTAATGAAAAAAAAAGAAAACATGCAGAATTGCTGCAATATAAATAAATAATCTTGTTACACCATTCACTGAGTTTGCTCTTACAAAATCCAACGTAAACTATTCAAGGACAAAGTTTAAGCACGCGTAGAAATCGGTCGCCCATATCCGACACGTAAGAAAAATCCACTCTCGACGCTTGGGCGGTGTCTTTTTCGCTCACGGTCCCTCGGGGTCAAACGGCTGTAACGAGGCTTAATTCGCCACGCGCCAGCCAAGTTCGGCTCGTCACCGATAGCTCTCTCTTTCTCTCTTCCGCGAGAACCAAGCAGCGCGACGATTCGCCAATTAGACGGGCTCTTGTGTATAGTGAGTACTAGGTAAGCGCGCGCTTGCCAGTGACTTATGTACAGAGAATGCGCAAGCTTTTAGCTCTTTGAAATAATATGAGCTTATTGTTGTCGAACGGCACTATCGACTGAAGAATTGCTGGGAAAAATTGTATGTACGGCTCGCCGTGGGTTTATATCATTTTTCGAATTGACAAGATTAATGTATAAAATCATGTTTTGTCGGAAAAAATATGAATTCGCAAGCGCAAGGTGTTTTTAAAAAAAAATCTAGTTGTTTTTCAATGAATCAAATTGACTATTCCACGTCGATAATTCGTTTAGCTGACGCGTTTCAAGCAAGAGTTTACACAACGACAAATTATTCGATTTTGCATATTACCCAAATGTTGTTTTTTTGTTTCGTTTTTCAAACAAGTGCAAAGAAACGTCAGATTATCGAGACACAACGCTATCCGCCAAACATAAATTATGCGCACAAAGCCCATCGAAGCGCCTTCCTCCGGTCTCGGTCTCTAATCTCAATCTATCCAAGCAAGTAAAAAAAAGGAGAGAGAGAGAGAGTTAGAGTGGAAGCGTCAATCCAGCTTCCTCTCTCCTGTCCCGATGAGCTTCCGCGCTCTCCGCACCTCCCGCAGCTTAATTCGCACTTCCTCTCCTACATCCATGTGATCGTCATCATCATCGTTATCATCATCAGGCCCCGTATAGCGTACATCACGAAGCAGCAAGCTGGCGTTTTCCGGCCACTATATACATAAGCCTGCGGGCCGCTGAGTGCGCTGGGCTGCGGTTGCCGAGTCACGCCGAAGACGCCCCCGCCTGCTTTATGTACCGTGATTAATTGTCGCGCACGCAGAGACACGACAGCACGAATCCCGACTGATCGGCTGGAAAAATGAGAGAGAGAGAATGAGTTGAGAGAATGGTTCAAGAGCCTCTCTCTCTCTCTTTCTCTGGAAGCCTGGCTCAGGAAGATGATAATTAGACGGGTAGTGTGGAATGGGGACAATTGGGTCTCTGGCATCCAGGCGTCTACGCGCCTGTGTATACACATCTATATATGGACGATTTTGTAAATTCTATGAAAGATTTTGTTTTCTTTTTTCGTATACTCACGGAGACTGCTTGTTTCTTTCTTTATTGATCAATTTTTTCGCGATGGTCACGTGGGGTGGAAAGTTTTGTACTTGATGTTTTAGATTAAATAAATTCTTCCTTCTATCTTTTATTCAACTTATATGAATATTAATAAAAAAAAAAAAAAAACAGTAAAGTGGGCATGGAAAAGGAGCTGCTGATGGCGTAAGATATTACAAATTTTTACGATGCTTTCACAGTTCTTGCAAGAAAAGAAACTACAATGTATTTTTCTTCGGTTCCATCAGACGAAATTATGGATTGACTTCAATTTACCAGATATTGTAAAACATTTTTTTCATGGCACGTTAAAAGAACATCAGTACACCTGGAATCGGCAATATACATAAAATTTGGTTTAATTTCTTAAGTTGTTTGGATTATTGTAAATCTTGTTCTCGTTATAATTTAGGGTATTTAAATTATACGAATAATGAAAAGAAAAATTTTGAAAATCAACAAGCTCAAGTAGAATTGAAATGAGTCGGCCAAGATCTTCCAGGGTAATAAAACTGCCTATAAAATATAAATGTTAATTTTTTATATACAATTCTAATTATTTTTTTTATTTATTGGTTTAAAATCTTTTTTAGATTATTCCCAATACAGTTGGGTTCATATATGTTTGAACATCAATTTTGTGTTTGTTTTTATATTTTAAATATCTAGATCACATTTCTCTAAAAATTTTATGATGCATTTGTAAGCGCTTATATGTGGTACTTATTGCAAAAGAAAAACTGAGGTGGTTACTGATGTAAAATTTTTCAATTTGTCTCGAGTTCGCTGTATAAATTTTGTTTTTGTTGATCTAAAATGAGGTCGTTAGTTTTTTTGTAGAGTTGGTTCTGTACATTGTTTTCGCAGATCTAGAAAATAGATTGAGTTTTGATCGCAGGGGAATTCGCACGCTTAGCTAGACTATCGACCATTCCGGATTCCTTTATATCAAAGTATGACGGAAATAGCTTGTAGGTGTAATTTTTGTATTTGAAGGATAAAGGGGTGGGTTTTTATGCCAAACGTTATAGCATTGATTTGAGATAGTATGCTTAGTGAGTCTGTGAATATACTGAAAGTGTGTTCGGGATTTTGTAAGATGAATAAGCATTGCTTCATGTATAGCGGTGGCTTCAGCTGCGAAAATGTCAGTGTTTAGGGGAAGGGATTTTGTCACGGCGAGTCAAGGACATAAGAAGGCAGCACCCGTTGACATGGTATTAGGACGTTTGCTTCCATCTGTGGATATGACTGTTGTGTTTTTACTTTTTTAGAAATATGTTGAAATGTTGGTTGGGATTGTCTTCATTTCTTAAGGGGACCAGATACTATTAAAGTTAAAAATGAAAAATGACTATCATTTTTTTTATTTCTTAATGAAACTTTGTGAAATTAATTAAGCCAGTACACTGCGCCTCAAATTTAATTGATTTAAAGAAACATTTCTTTGCGGGTTCTCCGTTAAAGATTTCTTTGAATCAAAGAAAATTTTTTTTAGCGTAAGAATTGTTATCTCAAGAAAAAGTAAAGAATTTTTGTTTCAAGAAATTTTAT
>JAPYYQ010003307.1:0-27939 GCA_030522585.1 Anagyrus pseudococci | reverse complement strand
ATTTTTCATCTCAATATTAATTTTTTTCTTAATTATTTCAATATTTTTATTGAAAAATTTAAATTTGCTTTATAGTGTTCTGTTTGAATTTATACTTTGAGCAACTTATATTTTTCGCCACCAGACAGCGTATCGCAGCTGGTAATTTCCCAATAGCGTTATTAAGTGGCAAGAGAGATAATCGTAAGGTCGTGTAAGGTTAGCAAGGATCCAAGCGAAGATGGACTGGCTGATGCGGCTTCTGCTTACCTGCCTGGCGATCGGCAAGCTAAGCAACGCAGAGTTCTTCATACTCTCTGGGCCGGAACACAAGGCCTCTTCGTCTAACAACCAAACAACTCGGGACATGTTCTGCGTGAGCGATGAACTAAACAGCTCGATCGTTTGGAACAGCATTCTCACCTGGGACCAGAACTTGAGCTCCGATCGCAACAAAATCTCTTCGGTGCGAGGTAGGCTTTAGTACACATGCACGTACATTGTCGAAAATGGTTTTTTATGTTTTCTGATTAACTGTCTCGGCATGCAACTTTGACGCAGTACTGGACAATGACGGACACGTTTATTCGGAGAGCGACGACATTACGTGTCCGATGAGCCAGATCAGCCCTTGCTCCCAACACTGGTCCCGAGATGGACAATGGAGTTACGTTCATACCGAGCAAAGGCCAATGTCGCCTGTTACGGATAATCGATGGGAAGGCAAGTGATCCTAAGTTGATAGACGATATACGATTTATGACTTGGACGTTTACTAAAATGTTACGTATATTTCTCACAGAATTTCCAGAGGTAGGAACGTCGCAAAACTTCAAGAATATGGGCGTTATACTAAGCGTGGGCAGCAAAGCAATATCAATACAAGCCGAATCGTACGCTACCATTGCCATATGCAATAATCAATCAACGACCGAAAATGCGTTCTGTTTCATGATCATCATTGGGAGCTGGGATAACACGCGCACAGTGATCGGTAAGTGCAGGGACGGCATCCCCTTGCATACATCTGGCCTATTGACAAAGGAATGTAATACTACTCTCGCTTCAACTGAGGTAAACCGGTTTATATATATATCATTCTAATATAAAACTTCACGTTTAATTTATTATTAGCATCGGTTATTTCTTCTAAGGCTCACTCGCTTTCGTCGATCGAATGGAAACACTTCGTGATAAATTGGGATTTCAAAGCGACAACTAGCCTGACAGTTTATGATAGCAACGGCAAGCTCGCGACGTACACCGAGCCAAACAATAAAAGTTACTTTCCCAGCCACGATAAAATAGGGAACGGGGAGCCAGCTTACTTTCTATTCGTCAGGGGTGATGTACCCATGTTCATGAAATTTCATAATTGTAATTACATTGTTTCGTTTATACGAAAGATATCAACACAATTATAAAAAAATAATATAAAAAGATAACCTATTCTCGTTTTGTTCATTAGATAGTTATTTATTAACGACGAGCACGCAATCAAAACTCACCAGTCCAAAAATAACAACCACAGGACCGGATCGTAACATTTGCATAGAGATGTCAATAAGTCTCTGTGAAACTTGTCAACTGACCGTGGATTTTATCGATAACAAAAACAAGACCCACTCGGGCATGACATTAAAGAACGGAATGGGCAGCAACGTTTACGGCCTGCCAACTTGGCAAAATATTAGGATCAATAAAACCTTCAAAGAAGAACTACAACCACCGTTCTCTCTGTTCATCAATACTCTGTTGACCAACAAAGAGGAGAAGCAAAAGTTCTGGGCTATCTCAAATGTTCGACGTTGCAACAATGGTAATTATCACTTGCTCATGTGTACAACCATGACATTTCTGGTTGACGATTAATGTTACAAATGGGCAACCATGAATGTCTTCTTGTTGTGCAAGGACCACAGAAAAACAAAAGCAACAACTTGTGTATAAAAATTAAAAAGAGAATATTTATTAGAAGAAAATACACACAGTTGCTAAGCGCTCGCATAGCATACTCTCGCTAGCTCGGGTGGAGGCGCACTGGCGAGAGGAGCGCCGCGCTCAGGCTCGGTCGCGATCACGAAAAAAAGACGGCGCTGTGACCGCACGCATACACGTAGAAAAAAACTAAATTAACTATGACTTACACTAACAATTAATTTTTGAACTTTGCGCTCTTTCTTCACAGGCAGAATGAAAGTTGTACAAATTAAGGCTTTCCAAGATGATAATGGTAAATGGCCAAGCCTCAACTGTCAAAAGTTGTCGGCCGACGGTACGTCCTCGATGATTGACTCGATCAATCGAAAAGAATCAACAATAAATCCCGGTAATAGCTTGGGCTCATCAATATAATCAAAGTAGCGGGAATATCTTATAAAAACCTAAGGCTAAGAAAATGTCTGCAGAGACGAGACCGCTTTGTGACAAGGGAAAAATTGGGAGCTCCTGCACGGTAAACTGCTCTGGTCTGTTCTATAACAACGAAAACTGCAAGCAGATATTCATATGCGATAAATCCGGATGCTCTTGTGCTCAGGGTTTCACGATGCCTTACTGCGAAAAAGGTAAGTTAGTTCCTCTAGATTTTCAATTCAATACTATGTGAAGCCATTTCTTTGTCGCTGCAGAATGCCCACCTTCAACTTACGGCTTTGAATGTAAAAAAAAATGCGGACATTGTTGGCGGGGTGGCTGCGATCACGGCACCGGTAAATGTAGTCAAGGCTGCGAGGACACCGAAAACATGCTATTCTTACCGCCATACTGTAAAACAGGTAAATTACTGATAACCACGTTAGGATAATGACAAATGTCTAGAAAAAAAAGTTCATTTTCTTTCCTGATTAAACCTACTAGGCATTGGGTCACCGCCAGCTCCGTCGATAGAAGTTATTAATTCGACGTGCATCAGAGTCCGTTTAAGCGTTGGAAAAGATTACAAAATCTTACCAACGAGTGTAAGATTCGAAGTTTGGGTAAGTACGCGAGACATTTAATTTTTGAATTACAAAATTTTCATTTTCTCAATTACTCATGATTGAAGCCTAACAACATGGAGTCCCCGTTCGAAAGTGATTACATACCTGTACATAAGAATAAAACCAGTATTGAGAAGTTCTTTGATAAATTAAATGCTGGTATACACTACAAAGTTGTCGCTTACGTTCACGTCAACGGCAAGGTATTGCGAGGTGAATGGGCCAATGTGACCACTCCTTGTACAGGTAAGAGATTTATAGATTTATGAAGTAATTTTCACATTATAAAGTAATTTTTAATATATTCAAATAGAGCACGTGGCCTTGAATTTTATTATATTAAGCGACGAAACAAGAATTACTATCAACCAAAGGCTCGACTTGCATGTCAACGACTATTGTCCTTACATGTGGTATCGTATACAATTATTGAAAGAGAAAGAAGTGTTATTCAACGAATCGGTTCCTTTTCCAAAAGTCTTCACTGATTTAGAGCCTTTTACTGAGTACAGAATTGTTATATCGTCGCAAAACTCGAACATTATCGATAAGTTCATAAGTACTTTAGAATCAGGTAAGAGTGTAATTAGTACCTGACTGGTGATTAATTAAAGAAAGACCTAGTAAGAAGGTTTTCTTATTTTTCAGCGCCTGATCGCGTGGAAAATTTAAATGTGCTATCGGTGTCTTCGAGCAAAATTGAACTGAGCTGGGAACCACCAACCAAAATCAGAGGACGACTCGTAAATTATACGGTCGTGATAAAAGTTCGTTGAACAATAACGTTTTCATCATTCCAAACTCAAAATGGCATCTTTTTACCAGATTTTAAGGTTGAAATGATGAAAAATAGTATACTGGCCTGTTACGGGAGGTGTTTTTGCACCTCACCCGATGTTCTTCCTCGTTTTGCTCGGGAGAACAACCTTCGGGTGAGGCACAACACTTTCCGCACCAGGGAAGTAATATACTATTCCCTGGTTAATATTTAAACTGATAAATTGTTAGCATTGTCAATTTATTTTCAGGCATACGAAGCAATTGGCTGCAGTCAGTTTAACAAATCCTACAGATTATTAGAAGCACATAAGGAATTAGAGGCGCAAGCCGTAATAACAGACATCGCGCACAGTCAGTACAATCATACGTTCTACGGAGTCAGGCCTTACACACGTTATCAAGTCACGGTTTGCGCTTCCACGACGAGAGGTCAAAGTGAAAAATCGGTACTTAATGCATCAACGCATCCGATAGGTAAATATTAATACGCACATATTGATCATATCATCAGAAACACCAACAGAAGTATTTGAAAATTTGCACTGCGACAGCAAACAATCTGGACCCATAGGAGCTACTTTACACTGGAGTCTACCTGCTGACTGTTCCACTATAACTGGGCCGATTGCTGCGTCTAAACTATATTTAAGAAAAATTGGCGAAAATTTCACTGTTTACGAAACGAAATTTTATAATTTTTCCCTGGAAAAATCTAAATTTATAGGCAATGAAAATTATGAGGTATTTGTTTATCCCTTGAGGTACTTTGGACAAAGAGAAAATAAATCAGCTTTTGCGGGCTTCAATTTCACGATGCCCGCGAGAGGTAATCTAAACTAAGATCAAACACATCTTTTTTCGTTATTGAAATCTATCAGATGCGACTAAACAATTGCATTTGTGTTATTTCAGAACCACCAGCAGTGCATGACCTCGAAATTATAGAAGTGGATACTAAAAACCGTACAATTACTTTAAGGTGGAAACCGCCGAATCCACCATTTAATGAAATATTAGATTTTTATTTGATTCATTATTGTGATTCGTATTCAACAAAGTGCGCTTCAAACGTTCAAACTGTTAACTCCACCAACTTCTGTAAACTTTGGCCTAGTAGATATTTGGATATATGTACGATTGTTCTCCTACCAGATGCAACGTACAACATTATTCAAGTAAAGCATATAAATTAAATATTAAACTACGTCTTGAATTTTGTACTATCCGTACTACTTCTTTTTAGGTCACAGCTTACAATGAAGGTGTAAAAGAAGGATCAGAACCTGTAAAGATGCGCGTACAAAGAACAGAATTAGGTAAGAATCGTGACCTCTAAAACGTCATTTATACGACAAACATATAATCCTATATTTGTACGAATTTCTAGTACCTTCTGAGCCAAGTGAACTACATGTAGTAAGCTCAACCACAGTGCCAAATATAGCTGAATTAACGTGGGCTCATCCTTTGAAATCGGGTGGCCGTCTGGAGGAATTTCAGATCACGGTAAAACTGCACAACAGCTCTCTTAAAGTCAAGCCATGGCAAATTAAAAAGAACAGCTTAAAGATCGGCTCCAATGGCTATCAGCCATACTACAGCACCAATATTGAACTTTTTCCCGCCTCGACATTTCTCATCTCCGTTAATGCGCTAACATGGTCAAATGTACCTGGTGACAAGTACGAGACGACATTCACACAATCTACCTACGCTTACTTTGACAATAAGGATCTCAAGCCTCAAGTTAAAGAGAGCAAACTCATATCCATCTGGATACCAAAGATTGTAAACGACATCGAGGGTAGCAGATTGATTGTAGCGGTGCAAGGTCCGCGGCACTGCGACGAAGCCGTGAACACCTCCGAGAATGTTTATCCCTACCTTAACATTGAAAGCTCGTCCAATAAATTTGCTTGGATGGCCGCTTCTTTAACCGTGAGTTTTCTTATTACTAGACGAATTTTGATTGTTTTGTCAAAAACATAATTTATACTCGTAGGAACCAGAGATTTATGTAGACAAGGAGTTTAGAGTAGGAAATGGATTATCTTATGGAAACGCTAAAAATTACATTCTATGCCCAAAGGAGATTTACATCATTTATTTGTTTCTCGTCGACGATTCAAAGAATCCAGCTGATGATAATAAAATTTTGGACAGCATCATTACCAGCCCGATCTACAGTGTCAAGTCGTCGAGAAATTGTGCGATGTTGCTAATGTCGATGTTTCTCATTTTTGTAGTTTTAGCCCTATTAGTTTGTATCGCGTGTTGGAAGAGGTAAGTTTTCTTTTATTATACACACATATTCAGATTTGAACGATCTAAAATCGTTGAATCTATGTACAAGCAAAAAATAAAGGTTTTATAATGTAATTTCATCAAAATCTCCATTGAATTATTTAAGAAACAAACCAAAAATAAAAATGGAAGAAAATATGGTAAATCTGCCGCTGTCCAACAATTTCAGGCAGTGATGCGCATAAAGAATAACAAGTAAGTTGTAAGGAAGTCGCTATTTTATTAAATTATTTACTGTTTTTTTTAACTTAATTATAATGTTTAATAACTAAATAATGTTTTAAGGCCATTCAAAGAAAACCAACGAAACCTTGCGTATACGGATTACAACGTGAAATGAAACCAAAAAATTGTTACACTAATGATCTTCTACATTATTTTTTAATTGCTTTAGTGTTACGAGTGTGAACAAAAAAATATATTGAAGCAAAAAATCCTTCTCATTATAATAGTATACCGATTACAATATATTTTGTATGGAAATATCAAAATATAAACTGAATAAAATTTAATAAATGTTTGTGTGATAATCAATAAAAAATAATAATTTTAGTAGTAAAATAGTTTATTATTGCTTTTTCTCATGCTAAAAACTTCATCTCGCGAATTCATATTTTCAAGTGCTAATTTGAAAATAGTCTAAAAAGATTCGCACTAAAAATTATTGATTTTAAATTTAAAAAATTTTCGAATCTCATTAATTTAATACAAACCAATCGAAATGAATCAACTGGCAAAATGAGCGAGTACGAAAAAAAGTCTTGTTAAAAAAAAAAAGGTCCCACCGAGATTTGAACTCGGATCGCTGGATTCAAAGTCCAGAGTGCTAACCATTACACCATGGGACCGCAGACGACGAGTCGCTATTTATGAGTGGCGAGTTTACCTCGCACCCATACTCGCGCGTCTATGCTCCTAGGCCGTGTCATATCCCAAATAAACGAACAAATTACCCGGAATTCGCGTGATTACCCCGTGATTCGTTTGCAGAACAAGACGCAACGAATTGACAAGCCCGAGTTGGCTTCGTTCCACTGACGCATCTCGAGCGTTGTATATAACGTGTACACATGCGCAGTCATACATCTAGGTATAAAAATCAATAGCTCGCGATATGACACGACTCGTGTTATTCAGTGGATAAGGTAGGGTACCTTCTTACTCGCGCGCGCAACCGAGTTTTTTCCAAAGCGCCCCCAGATCTGGCACTAATGTGTCGGTCACGTGGGCCAAGATGAGCGGGAGAGAGACTGACGTTATCCCTCTCCGAGCGTTGCGCTCTTTTATATCATCGTTCTCGAAAAATCAAGCTCTCCGCTCATCTTCGAGATGCCGTTGCGTGTTTGTAAGCATCGGACTACAGCTTTACAAAGATACTTCTCTCTGTTTCTCTCACTCTTGCGCTGACCCAGAATTCAAGACTTTTGCGTTTTGTTATCGGTGTTTCAAGGCCTCTTTCGCGCTTACACTCACACACACACACATTGCGTTAACCGCTTTCTCTCAAAAGCTCGCCAGTATAGCGCGTTGAATTTTAAATCTCTCGGATGGGCGCGTAAGTACGGATATTATAAATGTATACGCAGTTCGACTTTTGAGTTTTTTTAGAATTATTATCGCATCCGAGAGAAAGTTTTGCCGAAGACTGAGCTTCGTTATAAATTTTGACGCAGAAAACCTTCCCAGATCAATTTTAATTTTTCTACGGCTACAATTTACGTATGGAGCGCTCTCTCGAGATCTTTGCATCCGAGCTTATGCGTGTTAATTAAAATGGATTACGATAGCAAAAATTGTAATAATCGTTGGCTGATAATTTAGTATCTTTACTACCAAATGCAAGGTATATAAATGTAGACGTATAATGTATACAAAAAAAAACTAGAATATACGGGCGATGATTCAAGCCCTCCTCTCACGGATTATTTCATTTTCAAAAAAAGACCAATCATTAGGTCATTGTATTAATTAAATTAAAAAATAGGACAAGAAGTAAGAAACACACACAGGCTTCATAAATCAATCGTCGGCTAGGCCAACCAAGACGACGACTGTATCCCTCATAGCACGCACTGGCAGTAATAAGAATATCAAATTCAGGCGTGGACGCTGCGCGTTAACTGTACAGTAGCGGCGTGACTTGTCAGAAATTTATTCGTCGCTCATTGCAACGCGAGCGACCGTCACTGCGCGGTACAGTCGCGTGTATATTTGTAATCTATAACGCGATGATTCAGGCTCTTGATTTTAATTTACGCGAGCTGTATGTAGATGACGCCGTTGATTTTGCATGACAGATGTGATTCTCGAGACTGCCCGGCGCCGATGCTGAGACACACATCGATATCAGCTTTGATGAATCAAAATGCGCGTGTAGAGGATCTCATCGGCTGTGACCAGTGCGAGATTACGCGGGGTTCGTTGAGAGTTATCTAAATTCGATCATTAGAAAAAAATCATTCAACTCGGGCTGCAGTGCAAATAAAGAAAAAGGAGTACACCTCTATATACCTCTAATAAACCTCATTGTTACGATAATAAACAGATCCTGGTATGCGACATATATGTTACAGAGTCGCACATAGTCCCGGTACTTACATATATATCAGTCGGCCGAAAGAGGCGCGCGCTCGTTTGTATAATATAAGCGGCAAAGACAGCCAGTCAACGGCCCGATTCTTCCGCACACACGTACACCGACATATACATACGTCCGGGCTAGCGCGCATCAAAGTATACAGGGGAAGCGGAGAGGCATAGATTTAAGGTCCCGATATCTATACGCGCACACAAGAAGCCAAGAGCGCGTCTTCCTCCTCCTCCCCTCCACTACTTCGACTATCCGTCTGAGGCCAGTTCTACATGCTTGCGCTTAAAGAAAAATCGTCGGCGGTCATTTGACGCGGCGATTGAGTCCGGGGGGCTTGATAGCCACGAGGTTCGCCGGCGTGTAGACGTTGTTCCTTTGCCCCCAGACGTTTTGTCGGTTATAATTTTTTCACCCCCTCCCCCAAGTGTTTAGTGTAAAGTGCAAGCTTGGATAGGCGAGAAGAGACGGTTGCTACAGCCGATGTTGGCGCGCTGCGGATGGAGCTGGAATGCGAGCTAAGCAGAATTTGTTTTCTACTCTGAAGGTATTTCGTTCTATATTATTTTTCTTTTTTTTTTTTTTTTTTTTTTGGTGTTGATTCGATTGTTTGAAACATTAAAGTATAGCGGAGATGAAGGCTCGCAGTCGAGATAGTCACTGTATAGTGATTCATTACGAGTGACTGGGTGCATATATTAAAGACTGATATGAAAAAATTTGTTGTGAATAAATTTCTCTCTTGCGCGAGACTTTTTTTGTTACGCGCTTTGCTAATTTTACGTGTTTTACATGCCAAGACCGATTTAATGATATAAAATTATACGGTTTCGAATTCTTAACTAAAAACAAATGCTAAAATTTTAGTTTTAAATAAAAAGTAAAGACTTTTAGGAAGCAAACTTTTTAAATAATTAATCATGTTTTAAACATTCTTATTTGCATAGTAAAATTTTATTTTTCCGTAACAATCAATTTTATTAACAAAAAGTGTCTAACAAAGCCAAAAAATCCACACGTTCTTTTTCTCGTAATCAGGCTTCGCTAGTGTCCGGCCCCTATATTAAGCAACACGCCCAACCAATTTCGTTATGAGCGACATTGTTTGCTAATGCCACCTAACGTAATCGAACGACGGACGATCCCTGCATTAGCTTATAATCCGAAAATAATTTTTCCAACGCTTCGCCATAGCGTCCAAAAATTTCAAATAGAACCGAAATAGAAAAACATAAGTCCGTTCGCCGAAAGAGAGAGAGAGAGAGAGAGAGCGCGCGCCAGCACGCAGTAGCCGGCTACTCAAACAAACCCGAAATAAACGCGCGGCAGAGAGTATAACGTGTAAAGACGGAAAACTTTGCTAACCAGGTTAAAAAGCATTCGGGGAGCAGAGCGGGGGGGGGGGTCAAGCGGCGCACGAGACCGAAAAATCGCCTTCTCGGCGCGATATACAACACCGCGCGCGCTCTCGCTATGTTTGCAATTGCCCAACCCTGCAGCCGCCGCCAATTTATGTTTCGCGCAAAGCGAATAATCGTTTTATTAGATTACTTCGCTGGCACTCGAGACTCGTCCATCAAACGCGCTCCTTTAACTATATCCGTTTTTCCCCGGCTTTGTCTTTTTTTTTCTCTTGGCACCCTCGATCTACAACCGCGCGACCGCTTCGATTGTATACGTACACGGACCAGCTCTCTCGTGTGGATGGCGCCAGTGCACTTCGGCGTGGAATATATAGGAAAGAGCCGTAAGTATAGCGATATACGCACACCGCAAGGGGGAAGGGGAGGGATAGCGACTACCGCTGTCTATCTGGAGGCCGGCTGTCCCTTACTCGTCGGGAATAAATCTAGCCGATATACAGCGCAAAAGTCGCCACGCGGGAGTTTCCATTGGAGGATCGCTCGCTCTCTCGAATGCTTCGCTGAAAAAATGTCCAAGCTTTATAACTATATACGCTATACGATATAAACGTACACGGAGTCTAAGGCGCTGCTCGTTCAATGCCAACCGGACGCCAGTATATATGTGGTAATATAGTTTAAATCGACGCGTGCCGAACTCCACGTGTCCGACGACGAAAAAGGGAAAGGGGATGGGGCCCGGGACATGTGGCTGCTGCTTTTTTATATCGCAACGGGAGGGGCAAGGGGAGAAGATTCAGCAAGCATCGCCGGGTTGTTTAGCATTTTAAGTGGCTTTTGTTTTAGCGCCGGTTATGCGACGCGGCAAAAACGATTCTGCCGCTTGATTTCGAGAATCGGGCAACGACTTCTTCGATGGATATTGTTCTTTTTTCTTTTTGTTTTGTTTTCGAAAGGAGAGGGGAAACAAGTGAGGAGGCGCACTCGTTGAGATTTATCGAGAGCTTTGACGTTTTGGAACGCCGGATTAACCGTTATAGGTGTATGCGCGCGGAGAAGGACCGGACGTAGACGCGTGCGAGGGTATGCGAAGGCTGTCGAACTATAAAATAATAATTCCGAGCCGTAAATAAAGTTATTGAGGTCGAAAGGCCGTGTGGACGTATATTTTTCGTCAGCCGAAGAAATCACGCCGTTGAAGTCGAAAAAGTCTTGAAAACTCAAGCCTTGTAAAGTCTTTTCCTTTTTTTTCCTTTTGGAATTTAACTGCGAAGCGCGAATGGAAACTTATGTATTTTGCGCTCGTTTAATCAAGCTGAAGTTACGCTTCTGTAATGGAGTAATATCGAGTCTTTAAACAGATAAATAATGATTTTCACGAAAAAAAGGTCGTAAATTAGATACCAGTTAACGGATAAACTATCCACGACTTTGCGATTCTTTTGATTTTTTAAACTTTTATATAATTCGCTATATACTTAAGTATGCGATTAGAAGAAAATTGTTAGCAAATTTTAAAAAATCAATATTTTCATACCTACAAATTTATCGATCATGAAAGTAATTACTTTTACAAGCGTTTTGATATTAAAACAAAAGTATTTACTTAAAATAACTTCTTCATTATTCACACAATATAAAACTGTGAATTTATGAGTCATTATCTATCTCTCCTTTAAATTCACACTTGTCTGAATATGTCAAGATTTCTTTTATTTAAAAAAATTAAGTTTCACCCAATAAAACTAGACTCATCGTCACAAAGCACAAAAAAAACAGAGTGCGATTTGAGTCATAAAGCTCACGCGTAAAAAACAAGAGCGATTCAGACGTTGAGAAACGCCGATAAAACGCCTGGCTTTTAATTTTTATATTTTACATTGTAAGCAGAGCGAACAGAAAAAAACGGTGTAGATCGCTCTGAATCTCGGGTGTTAGTAACTCTGTCAGCGATTGTGCAGGCACTGGCGCCGACGTCCGCTTGAACATTTTACGGGACTGCCGGAGATAAGTTTATATATAAGTGCCGCGCGGGATATATATTTCGAGATTGATGGATGCGCGGAAAGCGTAAATTGGGCCTGGCTCAAAAACGAAATTATTCGATAGCAATTGGTTTTTCTTTTTACATAGATTATGTTAGCGTTTCAAATTTTTTTGAAATGCCTGTTAGTTCGCGTTTGTTGAACTATTATCTTGTCTTTCGACATTAAAATTTCGTTACAATAAATATTCCAGGTTCATTATAATAATCTAGGCTCGGCAAAAAATTAACAATAACCGTCCAGAGACAGCACGTGTTGATTCGAAAAAACAAAATCTCGAGGAAAGTGCAAAACGATGATCCAAATCCAAAGTGATCGCGACGTATAGGTTTAAAGCCGATCAACGCAGTAAAAGCCCGCCTTTCTCGCTTAGTAAGCCGAAGTGATTGCGGCAGCCTGTTATCGCTACCGGGAGGAAGTCGGTTTCCTCCGATGCACGCCGGAGCGTCAACCATCGGGCGATCCGAAGCCTTGGTCCCCCCGAGAAAGCGAGAGAAAGAGCGCGTGTGTCTCGGAGCAAACTTGATTTCGCTTGGAGCTTATTTCGCGACAGTCGATCTGTAGCATTACGTGCGGATAAAAAAATAGCGGCAACTAACGTATATACGTGGTAAATGAGCTAATCGGTGTGCGCGTGTGGTGTAAAGGTACGCAAGGGACCAAGCGAAGATGGACTGGCTGATGCGGCTTCTGCTTACCTGCCTGGCGATCAGCAAGCTGAGCAACGCCGAGTTCTTCATACTCTCCGGGCCGGAATACTACATTTACGATTACATCATTATTAAGGGCTCAATAGCTCGGGACATGTTCTGCGTGAGCGATGAACTAAACAGCTCGATCGTTTGGAATAGCAACCTTGACTGGGAGAAATCCAGCTCGAAACGCAACGAAATCTTTCCGGCACAAGGTAAGCTTTAGTATATAAGCGCATTCATTGGCAAAAATGGATTTTTATGTTCTCTGATCTAACTGCCTCGGCATGCAACTTTGACGCAGTACTGAAAAATGACAGGTCTGTGTATTCGGAAAATGACGATGTTACGTGTTGGATGAACCACACCAGCCCTTGCTCCAAACACTGGTCCAAAGATAGTCAATGGATTTACGTTAGTACCGAGCAACGGCCAATGTCGCCTGTTACGGATAATCGATGGGAAGGCAAGTGATCCTAAGTTCATAGACGATATACGATTTATGACTTGGATATTCATTAAAATGTTACGCATAATTCCCATAGAATTTCCAGAGGAAAGTATGGGGCAAAGGTTTCGGAATATGGGTGCTATACCGAGCGTGGGCAGCCAAGCAATATCAATACGTGGTTCATCGACCGTTGAATTCGCCATATGCAATAATCAATTTACGGACAAAGGTGTCTGTTTCAAGATCGTCATTGATGGCTGGAAAAACACGCTTACATTTATTAGTAAGTGCCAGAATGGCATACCTTATGACATAAATAGCAAAGTTGATGATGAATGCGTTACTCCTCTCGGTCACATTAATGTAAGCTACTTTATATGTTGGATTCTAATGCGAAACTTTATGTTTAATTTATTGTTACCATCGGTTATTTCTTTTAAGGGTACCTTCCTTTCGTCGATCGAATGGAAACACTTTGTGATAAAGTGGCATTTCGGAACGATAATCATGCTGACGCTTTACGATACATACAGTATACTCGTAAGGTACAGCGAGCAAAACAATGAAAGTTACTTCCCCAATTACGATAAAATGGGGCAAGAGGAACCGGCATACTTTTTATTCGCCAGAACTTATGAGGCCACGTTCATAAAATTTCATAAATGTAATTATATTGTTTTATTTGTACGAAAGAATCACATCAGTACAATTATAAAAAAATAATATGAAAAATAACCAATTCTCGTTCTGTTAATTAGATAGTTATTTGTTAACGACGAGCACAAAATCAAAACTCACCAGTCCAAAAATAACTACAAGATCGGATCGTAACATTTGCATCGAGATGTCAATTAGTCTCTGTGAAAATTGTCAACTGACCGTGGATTTCATCGATAGCATAAACCAGCCTCACGTTGGTGGGACATTCAAGAACGAAATAGGCAGCAACGTTTACGGCCTGCCAACTTGGCGAGATATCAGGGTCAATAAGACCTTCAAAGAAAAACTACGACCACCCTTCTCTCTGTCCATCAATACTCTGTTCATCAACAAGATGAATACCCAAAATTCTAGCTGGCCTTTCTGGGCTATCTCAAATGTTCGACGCTGCTACAGAAGTAATTATTATTTGCTCACGCGTACAACTGTGACATTATTGGTTGATGATTAATTTTTGAACTTTGCGCTCTTTCTTCACAGGCAGAATGAAAGTAGTTCAAATTCAGGCTTTCCGAGATAAAAACCGTGAATGGCCAAGTCTTACCTGCCAAAAGCTCTCGGCCGATGGCACGTCCTCGATCATTGACTCGACCAATCGAAGAGCATCAACAATCAATTCCGGTAATAGTTTAAACTCATAAATATATTCAAAATAGCGGGAATATCTTATAAAAACCTAAGGCTAAGAAAATGTCTGCAGAGACGAGACCGCTTTGTGATAAGGGAAAAATTGGAAGCTCCTGTTCGATAAGCTGCTCAAGTCTGTTCCAAGACAACAAAAACTGCAAGGAGCTGTTTATGTGCGATGAATCCGGATGCTCTTGCGCTCAGGGTTTCACGATGCCTTACTGCGAAAAAGGTAAAAGTTAGTTCCTCTAGATTTTCAATTCAATACTATGTAAAGCCATTTCTCTGCCCCTGCAGAATGCCCATTTCCAACTTACGGCTTTGAATGTAAACAAAAATGCGAAAATTGTCGGTTTAATGATTGCGATTACGCCACCGGAAAATGTAGACAAGGCTGCGAGAACACCGAAAATATGCTATTCTTACCGCCATGCTGTAAAACAGGTAAATTATTGATCATCGCCTTAGGTTAATGACAAAATTCTAGAAAAAAAGTTAATTTTCTTTCTCGATCAAACGTATCAGGCATTGGGTCACCGCCAGCTCCATCGATAGAAGTTATTAATTCGACGTGCATCAGAGTCCATTTAAGCGTTGGAAAAGATTACAAAATTTTTCCAACCTATGTATTCTTCGAAGCTCAGGTAAGTACGCGGGACATTCAATTATTGAATTACAAAATTTTAAATTTCTTAATTATCCATGATAGAAGTTTGACAACAAGAAAAGCTCGTTTAGTAGCAATTACATGTTTGTGCATAAGAATAAAACCAGCATCGAGGAGTTCTTTGATAAATTAAATCCTGGTACTCATTACAAAGTTGTCGCTAATGTTTTCGTCAACAACACGGTATTACCTGGTGAATGGGCCAATGTGACCACTCCTTGTTCAGGTAAGAGATTGATAGATCTATCGAGTAATTTTCAAGTAATGAAGTAATTTTCAACATATTCAAATAGAGTACGTTGCTTTGAATTTTATTATATTAAACGACGAAACAAGCATCACTGTCAACACCAGAGCCGATAAGCAAGTCAGCGACTATTGTCCTAACATGTGGTATCGTGTACAATTATTGAAAGAGAAAGAAGTGTTATTCAACGAATCGACTCCTTTTCCAAAAGTCTTCACTGATTTAGAGCCTTTTACTGAGTACAGAATTGTTATATCGTCGGAAAACTCGAACATTATCGATAAGTACGTGAGCACTTTAGAATCAGGTAAGAGTGTGATTGGTACCTGAATGGTGTTAATTGCAGAAAAAAACAGGTAAGAAGGTGTTCTTATTTTCTAGCGCCTTATCGCGTGGAAAATTTAGAACTACTATCGGTGTCTACGAACAAAATCCAGTTTAGTTGGGAACCACCAATCAAAACCAGAATCCAAACTAAAAAATTGTTAACATTGTCGATTTATTTTTAGGCGTACGAAACACTTGGCTGCAGCCAGTTTAAGGAATTCTACAACTTGTCAGAAAAACATACGGAGTTGGAGATGCAAGCCGTAATAACAGACATCGCGCAGAGTCAGTACAATTATACGTTCTACAGACTCAGGCCTTACACACGTTATCAAGTCACTGTTTGCGCTTCCACAGTGGGAGGTCAAAGTAAAAAATCGGTACTGGATGCATCAACGCAACCGATAGGTAAATAAAGAACATGATAAATTTACGAGTGTAATTTTACAACTTGTTATATTAACACGCACATATTGATCATATCAGAAACACCAACAGAAGTATTTGAAAATTTGCACTGCGACAGCAAACAATCTGGACACATAGGAGCTACTCTACAGTGGAGTCTACCTGCTGATTGTTCCACTATTACTGGACCGATCGTTGCATCTAAATTGTACTTAAGAAAAATTGGCGAAAATTTCACTGTCCACGAAACCGATTCTTATAATTTTCCGTTGGAAAAATCGAAATTTATAGGCAATGAAAACTATGAGGTACTTGTTTATGCCTTAAGGGACTTCGGGCGACAGGAAAACAAGACAGCTTTTGTGGGCCTTAATTTTACGATGCCCGCGAGAGGTAATCTAAACTAGGATCAAGCTATCTTTTTTATTGAAATCCTAGCTTCGACAATATATTCGTACTGTTTCAGAACCACCAGCAGTGCATAACATGGAGATTATAGAAGTGGACACTAAAAATAGTACAATTACTTTAAGGTGGAAACCGCCGAAACCCCCATTAAATGGAGTAATAGATTTTTATTCGATCAATTATTGTGAATCGTATTTAACAAAATGCGATTCAAACGCTACAATAGTTTTACATAACGAGTGGTGTAAACTTTGGCCAAGTAGATCGGGGGACATATGTGCGACTATTCCTCTACCATCTACAACGTTTATTAAAGTAAAGCATTATGATAAAATATTAAATTACATTTTGAATTTTGTACTATCCGTGCTACTTCTTTTTAGGTCACAGCTTACAATGACGGTGTAAAAGAAGGATCAGAACCTGTAAAGACGCGCGTACAAAGAACAGAATTAGGTAAGAATCGTGACCTCTAAAACGTCATTTATACGACAAACATATAATCCTATATTTGTACGAATTTTCAGAACCTTCTGGGCCAAGTGAACTACGTGTAGTAAACATAAACAATATAACAGCTGAATTAAGGTGGGCTCATCCTTTAAAATCGGGTGGCCGTCTGGAGGAATTTCAGATCACGGTAAAACTGCACAACAGCTCTCTTAAAGTCAAGCCATGGCAAATTAGAAAGCACAGCTTAAAGATCGGCTCCGATGGCTATCAGCCATACTACAGCACCAATATTGAACTTTTTCCCGCCTCAACGTTCCTTATCTCCGTTAATGCGCTAACATGGTTAAATGTACCTGGTGACAAAAACGAAACGACGTACACTATATCTCCCTACACTCACTTCGACAACAATGATCTCATGCCTAAGGCCAATGAGAGCTCATTCATATCCATCCAAATACCAAAGATTGTGAACGACGTCGAGGGTAGCCGATTGATTGTAACTGTGCAAGGTCTACGGTACTGCGACGAAGCCGAGAACACCTCCAAGAATGTTTATTCCCTTCTTAACATTGAACGCACGTCCAATGAATTTACTTGGATGGCCGCTTCTGTAACTGTGAGTTTTCTTATTATTCTTAGACTATTATTGTTTTTTTTTTCAAAAACATAATGTATGCTCGTAGAAACTAAAGAATTATGTAGGCAAGGAGTTTAGAGTAGGAGATGGATTTACCTATGGAGACGCTAAAAATTACATTCTATGCCCAAACGAGCCTTACGTTATTTCTTTATTTCTCGTCGACGATTTAAAGGATCCAGCCGATGATAAAAGGATTTTGGACAGCGTCAAAACTAGTCCGATCTACATTGGCGAGCCACCGATAAATTACGCGATGTGGCTGGTACCGATGTTTCTCATTTTTGTAGTTTTAGCCTTGTTAATTTTTATCGCGTGTCGGAAGAAGTAAGTTTTTTTTAAATTATATACACATTTAAATTTGTAAGATCTAAAATCGTTGAATCTATGTACAAGCAAAAAATAAAGGCTTTATAATGTAATTTCATTAAGATTCCCAATGAACTTTTTAAGAAACAAACCAAAGACAAAAATGCAAGAAAATATACCGGAAAATATGCCGCTTTCAAACGACTTTAACCGAAAAAGTAAATTGGATGAAATCGAAAGTGACGTTAAAATGAGAGACACCAAAGATCCGCTATACGATAACGTATTTATAACGGAAAAAAAGAAAACGTATTTGATGCCCGTGAAAGTTGAAGAGTTTGAGGAGTACTTTGAAAGTGTTTGCAAATCCAATGCATTGCATAATGAATACCAAGTAAGTTTAAAGAAATCGCTGTTTCTTTTTTTTAAACCTAATTACAATTTTTAACAATTAAATTAATGATGTTCAAAGACCCTTAAAAGTGGACCAACAAGACCTTGCGTTTACGGATCACAACGTGAAGTGAAACCAAAAAATCGTTACGCTAATTTATTTGCATGTAAGTTCGATATTTTAAAATTTTAAAAATACAAATGTGTCAATGTAGTTTTCTAGTAAAAAGAAACATTTTAGATGACGAAACGAGGGTAGTCTTAGAAAAAATAGCCGACGATCCTTTCTCGGATTATATTAATGCAAATTTTATCACGGTAAAGCAAATGTGTAATTGAATATTTAAAAAAAAATATTTACATTTTCCAATCAAAATTTTAAATATTTTCCATTTGCGGTAGGGATACAAAAATAAAGAAAAGGCCTACATAGCAACTCAGGGCCCCAAACCAAACACTGTCATCGACTTTTGGAGAATGGTATGGCAGGAGAAGGTGCAGATAATCTGCATGATGTCTAATCTACTGGAAAACGGAAAAGTAAACGAAAATTAAAAAAAAAATATTCGTATAAGCATTACATATATGACAACCATCGTTATTTTAGGTCAAATGCGAAGAATATTGGCCTTCGGCGATCGGCAAAAAAATACTCTACGGAACGATAGCAGTTCAATTTTCAAGCGAAATAGTACATTCCGATTTTACGTACAGGACATTCCGAGTTTCATCTAACAACCAAGAAACGCGCACGGTATTTGACGATTTAACAAATCGATATTTAAGTGAGAAACAAAAAATTTCGATAACTCAAACGAAAAAAAAATCGCTAAACAGGTCGAGCATTTGCATTACACCACATGGCCAGACCACGGGGTGCCATCGAACCCGAGTTCCATCGTAGCGTTTATAAAGAAGCTCCATTGCTTAGCGCCAGGATTAAAAGATCCCGAGGCACCACCGATCCTTGTGCATTGTAGTGCTGGGGTTGGACGAACCGGCACCCTCATCGTCCTTGACATAGCTGTACAACAAGCCCTTGCCGAGAAGGTAAACTAATATATCGAGCTCAATTCTACTCCATCGCTGGGATTATTCTGTAAATTCTTGTGACTTGTACAGGTCGTCGATGTGTTTTCGATAGTTTTGTCCGTCAGGAGCGAGCGGATGAATATGGTAGATAACGAGGAACAGTATTTGTTCCTGCATTTAGTGCTAATCGAGTATTTCATAGCAGAGGACACTCGATTGGTTTGCGATAAAGGCCTGGCTGAGGGAATAAGGGAGAAGAAGAGACACTACTTGACTTACTATCAAAGGTAAGGTTTTTTTTTCAATGATCATCGGAAAAGATTAAAAAAAACTTGAAATTGACGGGATTTATTTAGAATTTTGGACACGAATTGGTGGAATGACATATTGAGCTCGTCGCAGCCGACTGAGCTGTCGAGTCGCAACAGAGCGAAGCACCGGTTTCCCCAATCGACAGGTATTTTAAAGTGCAGCAATCTTTAAAAAGAGAAAAATACATTTTGTTTAATCTTTATTAAGGAAAAAATTTTAATTTGCGCTTTTTGTTTCGGTTAATTAGTATGCATCAATAGGCTGTACTTGAAGAGAACGATAATAACGGACGAGGATAGTAATTACATTGCGGCAACTTTGGTAAAGGACGTTTTTAAGCACTGTCAATACATAACGACGCAACTACCAATGCCATCGACACTAGCGGATTTCTGGAGGATGTTGGCCGAGTTCAACGTCGAGTACGTACTGGTTTTGCAACTGCCAAATCTGGAGGATCCCGTAAGCTCTTCGTAAACTACCCGTTCACGTTTGTTTACCAATCAAACGCTAATTTATTGCGATGCCTAATTTTAGACTTACTGCGAACTCGTGCCGGAAAGCCAGGGATTTGCAAGCACAAATTACTTGAGAGTCATTCGGCAAGAGAACTCGAAGGAAGAGCTGCAGTATTACTTAAAAGAAAAAATTACTATTATCGACAGTTCTGAGGTAACATCGTGTTACATCATCATACAAGCAACACTTCTAATCTTAAAATATCGTATCTTGTTAATTTTTCTGATAGCAGCCATCAAAGAATCAAGTCGTTAAAATAATAACCTACAAATACTGGCCGGAAGCGTCGCTGCCCTCGCCAGGCGATCTCGTCGAGCTCTGGAAGGTACTCGATGATTTTCCAAAGAACAACCAGAGCCCGATAATCGTCGCCTGCCGGTAAATCAAATGACATTTTCAATAATTATTTGTTTTAAAACAGCCTGTAATTATCGATTGAATTTAATTGTTTAGCGACGGAGTGACAGTCAGTGGACTGTGGTTGACCTTATCTTACATGCTCAAGCGAATGACGATCGACAAGGAGTGTGACATTCCATTGGCAGCGCGAGCGATCCGCAGATGTCGAAGCGATTTTATCAATAAACCGGTAAGCGGACGATATTAAAGTTTGTAAACTGTTCATTGGAATATCGCTACATAAAAATTTTATTTTCACAGGAACACTTTGAATATCTTTACGACGTGGCCCTTGCGTGGTTCGACGAAATATTCCAATAGAATTTTAGAAAATTAATTTTAGCCATGCGAACTCTTGAGTAAGTTGGGAAACTTCGTTAATAACTTACGCCGTAAGTTATAGTGCGCGCACACGAGGAAGTCCTTACTTGGAAATCGACTGATTATTTATTTGCTTTATTACAATATTTTAAAAAGCCATTTTTTATATGTAAGATATTTCTAGATCTATATATTAACATTTAACTTTATGTACAAATATTGTGTATCGTACGATATTGTGAGATGTCAAATATATGTCAAAATACACACAACGTTACACACGTGCCGCATCCCATGCCTTACTTTTTCCTCAGACTTCGCGGTCTTACTTTCATTCACGATTTAGACACAAAGAGCTCTAATTACCTAGTCCACCGAGAAACTGGATCACCAGATAAGCCAGGTCGCCGAAAAAAATAACTATCGCAAGACAACTGTTTTCCTATAGAGACACTAAGGGGGACGACGGTATTGTCGGTGATTTTCTTGGGTTCTCACAGGAACAGAAAGCCGAGAGCAGTCGGTATTCCTGTTCATTATCGGTTCGTCATGAGAGTGTTACACTTAGACCGCGGCCATGATCCTTTGGCTAATGAGAGTCACCTATTGCCTCGCGTCCGTCACGATGTTCCCGTTAACGATCTTCGTACCGGTTTTCCCGCCGATTCCCAGCGACCTTTTAACTCTGAATATTAAATCGTCACTTTATCCTCCTTAATTTTCTACGATTACAGCGTGTATTGCCACATCACGGATGCAGCATCGCTACCTGGATCATCCTTACAGCCGGAGATCGCTTACCGATCATCCTGCTCAAGGTATCCCCGAGCAAAGGTTGACCACGATACCAAAGGGGTATCACGGCTTGAGCCCCTCAGGCGTGTCTCGTGAGCAAGCGAGATGCTGGCCGGCGATTGATTTGCACAAACGAAGGAGAGCACGAGATGACAGTCGAATTTCTTTTCGCCTCAATCGCGAGATCGCCTCGCCCTCGCTTTCCTTCGCGACGTATTTTTCCTTTACGTTTCTATAGAACCAATTGTTTCTCTCGAGAGATAATTATCAGCTTTTAATAATCTAACCGAGATAAAATCGGCAGGACCTAAATCGCAAATGCAAGAGCATAATTATAAGAAACTCAATGTTAGACGGTCGTTGTAAACACATGCAATTATGTGTAGGTTTAATCATAAATCGTCGGATCTAGACGAAAAAGAATGAAAAATCGCCGAAGGAGCAGAAAAATGCTGAGGGGAATTTAATTGGTAGGCCAAGCGGAGAGCGGTTACGAAAGCCGCTTTCTAATCAAAACAATAGAGCTTCCGATGCTCGTGCAAGAGGGAGAGCGCTTATCAAATAAAGCTGTTTTCCCTGTCATAATAACGATGTTATCATAGGCTCGCGCGGGCAATACACAAAGACCGCGACTCTCGGACTAGTTTCAGCCTCGAGCGCGCGCAATTTCTCAACGCAACGCCTTCGGTTATGTGCAAATACACATAGACTGACCACGTCATCGCGGCTATATCGAACAGCAAAACCTCTATACCTGCACTGGGGAGGGCGGCCCACAGAGAGACGATTGTTACGCGATCATCGGGTTCTACTCTCCGTTCGACTTCCGACTGCCGAGTCATCCCGATGTAATCGCGTGTACATAAAAATGGTAAAAAATCGCATAGGAGGGGGCGTCGCCGGGAGAGAGGATCGGCCGTTTTGCCTCCCCCAGGAGGCGAGTTGCCGGAAGTCTTATCGACGCCTGTGGCCTAACGAGAGAGATAGAGAAAAAGGCTCCACCCCGCGCCACGGTATAGATGGGAGAGATAAAGGAGAGCGCCTTTCGCGAGAAAGCGGGGTTGGCCCTGGCTTTTATTGTAACCCGGCTCTCTGCGAGAGAGCGCAAGACAACGATGACTCGGCGCGTACAGCGTCAGCAGCGAGTGAAAGCGCAATAACGCGTGTACTCTCTGCGCTTGTGCGCTGCGCACCTATAGACACTGCTGCCGCTGCTCCGGGGCAATAAACGGGCGCTATATCGAAATTGATGCTGGATTTAATTATTATATGCAAATAAGGAAGTGCACGCGGACGCCTCGGGGTTTTAGGACACGCGCGCCCAGAAGGCTCTACTGGGTATAAAACGTAAGCGGTGAAAGTGCGCGCGACTCTCGTGAAAACTCGCGGCCCTTTTTATCGTCGAAGCTATAATGGACGGGCGCGTGCGCACCTCTCCACAATTAATTGGATTGTAAAGCGAATCGTTTGCAGGAGCTATTGCGACTGTTTTCTATGATACATGCGACTAGCTCGATATATCGCGCTGTTTGAGAAATATACATATTGCTGTGAAAACGAATAAAGCTCTGGGGTAAGTTCGGATGCAAACGCGTGACAAATCGCGGGGAAAACAAAACGAGAGTGAGAGATAGTCTTTGCGTCGTCCTCATCCAAGTGCGCGCACGCGGACTGATCGCATAGGGATAAGAGAGCGAGAGAGTAACCTAATGCGCGCCTGGGGATGGTCGAGCGAGCAAGCAGTCCGAGGATAATCGCGGCCGAAAGAAGCAGGAAGACGAGAGTGAAAGTGACAAGCTGAAAAATAGCCGCTCTCTCGAGCTGCACCGTTTGTATGTATTCGGCTCTTGTGCGCGCACACCCTGTATAACTACTCGCGGGGATTCCCCGGACGTCAATTCAGTTCGGGCGTCAAGGAAGCTATCGGCGGAGGTTTCTCGTGAAAAAAGAAAAATCGCAATGTCCAGGGAGAACAAAAAAAAAATAAGAGAAGAAATGGGGGCTGTGATTGAGTCGTTTGTCGATCGACGGTGTGCGCTTATTGGAATTTCAAGGGTTATTGGGTCGCGTTACGGATTGGACTTTGACATCTTACTTTTTTGTTTGAGATACACATGTCGTCTGGAATTAATTACTTAATTAGGAAACTGAGCATTATATAGGAATCTCAACCAATTATGGATTTTTTGTTCCAAAAAGCATAATAAGATCGGTCAATTAATACATAAAAATACTCGACTATAAATCGTTGACATAAATCAAGAGAGCGACACAGAGAGCTACACAAAATTTAAGCGGTTAAATTCTCTGGCCAGCAGGCTACATCCACATTGCGGTGCTGGCGCTACACAATCGCGCAGGGTGTCGAGGTCCTGTTTTCATCAGAGAGCCCTTGCTTTATTAGTGAAAGTCCAAACCTCCCTCCCTCCCATTCCCATGTTTTCATTCTTTCGAGCGTATACCTCTCTCGCGATGACTCTCGGTTTTAACTGCCAGCTGGGCGTGGGTGATATCCTGGGAATGAATTAATGAACTCTCTTCCCTTTTCTCTTCTCGCTCTCCTTTCGAGCGCTCCTCTTAATTTTTCTTTATTTTTATTTTTATGCAACACATCGCTCATTATTCTCGTGTAATTGCATCGGTCGCCAGAGAGTGAAACGTCACTGGGCCCTCTCTCTCTCTCTCTCTCTCTCAGAGAAAGAGGAATCGCGCTTGCAGAGTGCGAAATGAATTGTTGCGACCGATGCGCGCCTATATACGTAAAGCGCGCGTTATACTTTTAGCCTCGTCGAAGTACAAGCGAGATCGCTCAGAGATTTATGTCTTCTGCTGCACAATATTTCTCCCTGCTTTTTTTAAACGAAAGTGCTGTAAGTTTTAAAAGCGTTAAAATTTTCAAAACGACGCTCTATCAAACATCCAAAGTCGTTAATTTCACAGTTTTCTGATTTTTTGAAAATCCGGATTCCGAGGCTCAACGTGAAATAGTCCGGCCCATATCTCGGCAAAACGTTACACGAAACGACCCTGCTTCTCATCCTCTCGAGAGCGCCGTAGGCAAATTTCCTCGCTCGAACTCCCACGCGTGTGCACGTCGGTATTATATCAAAAGCGATCGAGCGATGACGGCCCAGGGGAGCTCTATATAAAGCTAAGGATGCGGTGCATTAAAAAGCACCGTACAGTATCCTAGTATTATAGAGTTAACCAGGGCGATAAACATCCGCGAACGACTTTTTTTTTCACTCTCGAAAAATCCCCAAGCGTCACGATGAGGAGGTACAGACGCGTGTAGTCTCTGCATGTACACGAGCAGAGAAGACACACGTGAGCGAGAGCGGGGAAAGTGCAGTCCAGCTCTCACAATAGAAACGCCGTAACGTAGTAATCTGGCACGTTAAATAAAGAAGAAAAAAACGGCAAGAAGAGGACGAAAAAAAAGGAACGAAGCCGCTCGAGGCGTCATTTGTTCAAGATTCCCTCTCTCTTAAGAGCTGATTAATCGCTACGGGAGACACGACTAATCCCTCTTGTCCGCTTATGCGCCCGCTCCTTCCACTCGAGAAAAAGAGAAGTGAAAGACGAGAGCCGAGCGAGCAGATCTTTCGCTCCCGGCTAAATTTTACTCGGCCGATGATTTCCCGGTCGTGTGCCACTCTCTCGCGAGAGACTGCCGCTCAGAGATCCATATTTTTTTTTGTCGCTCGTCTCCAACATTGTTTTCCCCGCAACACGGTTTGTAAAGTAGCCCCCCTTGGGGTTACGCTATACCTACACAGGCCGGAGATGGCGTTATCGATACGGTTACGCGCGCGTTAATCGTCACCGGTCTCGTTGGGCCGATCTTATCCCACCGATTAATTGTGCCACGAGCCTATCGATATATCGGTCCGAGCCTGTTACTCTTCCGCTGACGACATGCACACTCACGTACACCCTACCATGCACTGTCTGTCTGTCTGTGTACGCGTGTGTTACGCGAGCGGAAACATTGGATGAAGCAACCGCGATTGGGTCCTGAATCCAATCGAGAGCGCAGGAGATTAATGGAGCTTACACCAGAGGGGGGAGGAGGAAGCAGGAGCATGTCGTAAAAGCCGAGCAGTTGGAGAGAGAGAGAGAGAGAGAGAAGCGGATTGACGATTGGGGAGCTACGAACACGACAGAGCAAAGGCAGCAAAGTTGTTCGCCAGAGAGCAGAGGGGTCGACGTCTCTTTGCTCGATCCGCGAGTATAACCGAGCGCGGGCGGTTACGTAAAGTGGGAAGCCCCCCTGTCGTTGGGAAAATT
Source organism: Anagyrus pseudococci (assembly GCA_030522585.1). NCBI lineage: Eukaryota > Metazoa > Arthropoda > Insecta > Hymenoptera > Encyrtidae > Anagyrus > Anagyrus pseudococci. The sequence continues at coordinate 1,889 of JAPYYQ010003307.1, read as the reverse complement.
TGCGCTTTTGTCGCGCGCGATGTGTATATGCACGGGGACACGCGGGGTATTTCAGGAAAACTAGAGACACGAGCAAATTGCGCATATCGCGAGCCGAGGGAGAAAGTGAAAAGCATCCGCTGCGAATTTAGCTATTGTCATTGCTCTCGAGGTTTTTGAATAGGGGAATCACTTCGTGATGTCATATATGCGGAGATTGGAGGATGATGGAGTTATGCTCGCGCGATATACGTAACAAGTGGATGCATTTTTTCAACGGCTCTTATTCAGCGAATAGACCTTTTCTGTTATTTGACGTGTTCAACTCTTGGAAATGTGCGTCCTTTTGTATTGTCGCTGAAAAGTGGAAGAGCTGCTTGACGTTATGTAAAAAGGCCCCCGTCGTTTCCGCGTCAGCCACGGCGTTTCTCCGTCATTTTTCAAGCGCAATTTTCTGAGCAGTTAGCAGATCAAAGAGATCTGGTGATAGCTCAGCACAGCCTCGGCTGTGATCATAAAATCATATTCTCCTGCGTGATAAAATTGAATGACAAGGCAACCGTAAAGAACAAAGCAGTAGCGCTTATTAGCCAAAAACATATTGCGATTAAAACGCGTAAATTAATTAAACCCATCCGAGAAAGCGAGAGAAAAAGAGGAATGGATGTAACTCGGTAAGGAGCCTAGCGCGCGATAAATAGCCCCGCGAGCGTCATAAATGCAGAATTATACGTCTGCGCTGGGCGCGCGAGAAAATAGGGATAATGGAAATCAAGCGGCAATTCCCCTGATTAATTCGCCCCGTAAATATAGCGATTACGCGCTAATAGCACAGACTCCTCCCCTCTCCAGCCTCTCATTCTCAGGGTGTATATATATAGATCAGAGCTTTATTCGTCCCTGCTACGACTTCCATCATCGCTAATCCAGATAAACGTCCTTTAAAGCGCGACCGTAACGAAGCGTCCTTAGGATCACGCTCGGTTAGAATTCTGGCCTCGTTCTCCTCACCCCCAAACCCTCCCCGGAAGTCGTCACGAGCGTAGTGCAACGATCTTCTCCACACCGGAGATGCACCAACTGGATTTTCTAGATATTTTTTTATCTCGGATTTTTGTATTTTTTTCCTTTTTGTTTCGAGAGAGAGAGAAGAATTTCACGCGTAAAGAGCGGTGCTCCTGGCGAGTGTTAAGATGTGTATAACGGCTTTCGGTATACCAGCCGCGAATAATTAATGAACCTCGGCGCGCTCGTTCGGTATCGCGGCATTTTTCGATTTGAATAATTAAATTGAATATAAAGTTCGTCGCTCTTTCTCTCTCGGGAAGTTGTTAAATTGAAATTGTCTCCTTAATGTCCCTGTTTATATTCATCATTACGGAAGTTACAAAACGACACACGTTTATATTATCATGCGAATACATACTAATGTTACACCTCGATAAATCTTCGTGCCTCGAGGAAAAACGGTGTAAGATCGACAACAACAACAAAATAATAAGTGTATTCACAGCGAAATCTATAAATCGACCGAAACCTCTACTTTTCCATACCACACTAAGCGCGTGAAACAGGACTGGGCACAGCTATTCTGTGCCGATCATTCCACAATTAATCCGAATACTAAACACGTGGGTTAATTATATCATTATAATCGTAACGATTTTTTTCTTTTACTTCACTTTGTGATGCGTATATGGGTGATTTTTAGATAACTGTTAGATTTGCGGCCTAAGTTTGTTCAAACATTTTTTTACGGATTTTTAATTAGCAAAATGTTTTTCCTATTGTATTTAATATAAGGATAAGGATAAGTACATAGGGCATAATTTTCGCACAAAAAAAGTCCCATATGATTAACATGGCAAAAATGACAAATATTTAGGTTTTTCCACACTTGTGACATACCA
>JAPYYQ010003306.1:0-12044 GCA_030522585.1 Anagyrus pseudococci | reverse complement strand
ACCAAGGCGATTGCCATCCCCTCCCCCCATAAGCCCCCCCTCCTCTATTCTATACCTTTCTCTCGCGCTCCTTCTCTCTCCCTCACTGGCTGACTCTCCCCCCCCCCCTTGCGTCTCCCTTCGCTCTATGGACGACCTATGCCTACACGTCTACAATACCCGAGAACCCGCTGCTGCTGCTGCTGCTGTAGCTCCAGCGGCATATACGAGCCAGAGCCTCGAGGAAGATGATGATGATGTTGTTGGTGTATGCGCGACAGTCACGTGGAGAGCGGTCAAGTGACGCGCGCAGCCAAAAGCCCAGAGCGCTACGACCACGCGGTGTGTGCTCTCTTCTACTCCGGCGCTTCTCTATACGCCCAGCAGAGCCTCGTGTCTATCTCTCTCTCTCTTTTTTTTTCTATGCGTGGCATCTCTCTGCCCAGCTGCCCCTTTTTACAGGCTGCGGCGCGACACGCTACGATGCGCTCGTGCTGCTTTTGCGCGTGAATTTTCCGACAGATATATAAAGTTTCTGGGCTGCTGCTGCCGCGGGAACGACGTGGTTTTTTATATGTATACGTGCCCGTGTCTGTGGATTTCCTTCCCGCCCTGCTTTCTGCGCACGCACCGCGCCCCCTTTTCCCCCTCATGGTCGCGAGCGGCTTCGAGTTTCACGCGTTTTTCGTAGGACTAGGTTTTTTTTTTATTTCTGAGGTACTTTTATTAGTTTGGTAGATTTGAAATTGTTAGTGGATTTTCTTTTGGTTAATTTGTCTTAATTGATTTTTGTGGGTTTTAAAATAAGGTGATCAGGGGCATTTAAATCCATGGGTTTTAATCGGAGGGTCAGTGTAGGTAAGGTTGGAGCTACTGATTGGAAAAATATTGAGTATTAGAAAAAAAATCCTAATAAAAACAATTTGCTTCGACAGGTTACGAGCGAGCGTCCGACGTAATATTGTTGATTTTATGGGTAAAAATAACACGAGTGAAGAGAGAGAGAGAGACAGGCGAATTACTCTACGCACGCTGATTTTGTTTAATACACCCGCCGACTTAAGTGCGTGTAATTTGTTATGAAATAATTGGCCGCTAATAGGCCGACACGCGGATATAAGAAAAAATAAAAAAAAATCTTATACGAATCTTTGAGAGAGAGAAAAAAGGACGGAAAAAAGCGAAGTCGCTTTTTAAAAATACACGCGACTTTCTGCTATAACACACGTTGGCCAGCCTACCCCCCAGCCCCTCCGCCCCAGTGGCTTTTCATCTTTTTATATACGAGCAATATCTCCATTTGTTTTCTCACGTCGCAAACGTCATATCCCTACAGCTTACATAATCTTTTTTTTTTCTTGCCTTTCCACCTATATATCGCATCGGAAAATTCATTTCAAAATTCGATCGTTTCAAAGAGAACCCAAACGCAAACATTTCGCCGTACATTATCTCGATATCTGCTGAAACAACAAATAACGCAAAGAAAAAAGCAAAATAAATAAATAACGATTCCTCGTCATTTTCTTTCCCAATTTCGCGGTACCGAAAACGAAAGAAAAAACGCTGAAAAACCAAAAGATCCCTAAATTTTTGTAATATAAGAAAAAAAAAATTCGAAGCAGACCCCGCTCGATTCCGCGGCCCGCCTGCAGAATCGCTGCAAATGTTTATCAACAGACTCGAAAAAGGCAATGTCGGAATGCCAAACATCAGCGTCGTCGATTCGCCGAAAAAAAAAACGGCCCAACGCGTACGCACTCCCGGGGCGTATTGAAGAAAGAAAAAAGAAAGATATATAGCGCGTGTCCTCGGATCCCGCGATTTCACATTATCGTCAGAGAGTCGCGAGCAGACGATTTCGCGTATGCACACACATACGCTCGCAAATCGGCGCGCATATAATTTTATCTCGATTTCATCGGCGCCCCGGGGATGGAGGAGGGGGGGGGGTCTGGAGACACTAAATTGAATTCGCGATTGCATTTGCGCGACACACCGGCTGTGCAATGCTCGATTAATAATCATTGCAATTGACGTTAATGAACGTTTCGCGCCTGTTTTCACTCGACGATACTACACTCGTTCTCCGCTCCTATACGGCCGCTTTTTCTTTTTTTCTAGTTACTAATCGATCAGACCCGATCGATCGGCATTATAGGAAAACACATCGTTTTAGGAATAGAATTGTTTTGGATTGCTCGTACGAAGTAATTATTGCTCGATGGAGAGGGGGGGGGACAATGGCCATCCTCGGTTTTTCGTCTGCTACACACGCCTCGAAACTTTCGAGTGATTTAAAAGCGACCTATAGCATAAGAGTCGTTATGTCGAGTCTTAGGAGAAAAATTTCCCCGCTGGCTAACGACGTAATGCATTTTTAATGCCTTTGTAATCGGTCTCAAAAAATTCTTGCTTTTATTACCGGCGGAGTTTTTCCCGGAATCAACGTGAAAGTCCGTAGGGCCTGAGCTCTATAAGCTTGGAAAGTCTACGTTTCAAATACCAAACGCTTAATTAGCAATATTTTTTTTGTTGGTTCTCCGACGCAACTAACATTGCTGGAATGTTTGTGTCTCTAACGGAAGTGAATCTTAATTTCTCTCTCTTTTTTTCGTTCGGTTCGCAATGTTTTGAAAATACGAGAAAAAAAAAGAATATTCGACCTTCGGAATACCAGTGTAACAATATTAAAATTTCGTTTTTCTTTCTTCTGTTTTTCGTAAAAACTCATCTTTATCGGAGCGTTTGAATTTTAAAAAGCCCCCGAGAGAGAGACCGCGCGCTTCGTATCTTTCGAAATCTGACCCAGTTGACTAAATACAGTAGGCTAATTTATTCATTAATTTTCTGTTTACCGGGAAAACGAGTGCCATACAAAATTTTCAAACCGCTCTATCCTGCGGGCTTTTGTCAACTTCATCTCTCGCCCGGCGCTTCTCTCCGCGCAATCGCACAATTTATTCGTCAATTTTATCAGCGCCATCACCCCTCCCCCGGAAATATTACGCGAAACATAACGTAAAACTTTCGCAATCGCATTTTCACTTACCCAAAAAAAAAAAGAAAAAGAACTGTAAAATAAAAGACGAAGAAAAATAAAACTCATTCCCGGCTAAACATTCCAAAAACAACTCATCGCCGAAAAAACCTCCCCGCTCCAATCCCCACCCTGGAACCCCCGCACACAGACAGACCCATGCGCAGAGAGAGCAGTAGGCAGCAGCATAGCGCGAGAGAGCTCCGCTATAAGTAGGCCAAGTTCCGCAAGCCCAGCGTCCTAATCAACCAGCGTGTTCGTGCGCTCTCTCTCATTCTCTCTTTCTCATCCACACACATTCGTAAAGCAAGCAAGCAAGAGAGAGAGGGAGATATCGGTGGCAAGGCCCCCGTCCTCCTCCTAGCCGCAGCTCTGTTGGAACGGGTTAAAAAGTCCAGCGCTCCCGAGTCGGCGGCCGACCTACTCTCTTGCGGGGGTCTTTCTCTCTCTCGCAAAATTAGACGCGGCGCGCTTCTAAATTTGCAGCTTGGGGAAAAGTCGCGGGCGGGTGGGAGGGCCGCGTAGCCGCACTGTGCTACGTCAGCCGCGGCGCAGAGAGCTCGTAGCAGCAGCAGCAGGCACTCTGCTGCTGCTGCTCTTGCTACTGCTGTTGACGCGGGAAAGAGAGATAGAGAGCACAGTAGTGTGACGGTCCCTTCTCCTGCGCGCCTCGTATTCGTCATCGAATCTTCTCGCAGGCGAGAGAGCACTTTATAGAAGTCCCCGCGCGCGAGAGAGAGCATAGAGCCGCGCAGGAGACGCGACGACCACCTCTCGTCCGGCTCTTGGCTATGTATCGAGGAAGAGGAAGAGGCAGGGGGGCAGGTGGGGGACCGAGTGGACGCGCCGGGGGAGAAGGGAAGAGGACGAGGACGGCGCTAGGTCCGTTCTCCTATAATCGCTCTCTCTCTCTCTCTCTCTCTCTCTCTCTCTCTCTCTCTCGCGATAACGGAGCGTTATAGAACGAGGAGGAAAAGAAGAAGAAGGAGGAGGAGGAGGAGGACAGCTACGAGGAGGGCGTCCTCGCGCGCCCACCGTTCAAGAGGAGTCGGAGGGAACGGAGGAGGAGGGGGAAACGTCCTCGCTAGACACGATCGGCGCACGATATAACCGCGCTCGCGCCCATGGATCTCTCGCTCTCTCTCTCTTGCTCTTGTGCTTGAGATTGTGAAGAGAAGCAAATGTTTTCCGGCGGGTTAGTAGACACGGCCGCCACCGTCGACGACGACGACGACTACGTCGAGAGCGCAGCTAAAAGAGAGCCGTAGGGATATTGCCTACGCTGTCACGTGACGGTCACGCTCACCTCGCGCCTCCTCGCACACACAGACACAGAGTCACACGGCCCAGTAAACACACACGGCCCTCGTGCTCCAAATCCTCAGGGGGCTTTACGTATAGGGATCAACCCGTTCTGCATAAAGTGTCCGCATACGCATCGAATTAACAAGGTCGCGCGATCGGCAGTGTGTCTCTGACTCGTCCCGATCCCCGATGGATATACGACACGCACCCACACATCCACGTAGGTCGCGACCGTGTGGGCCAGCTCCCTCCCCCTCCCCTTGCTCCGGAAATCGGAGTCTCTCCCGAAATAGGACTCCCGGACTAGCGCGAATCCAGTAGATTGCCCAGGCGATTTTTCTAGCTTAGTGACCGACGAGGAAGCTGGCCCGATCGAGGGCACAGCTGTGGGGGAGAGGAGGCGAGTCGCGTAACCCGTAGGATATAGAGAGCCGATCCCCGAGTGCCTCGGCGTCAGCTGACGGTCAGCGGTGAGCGCCGCGCACACACACACGCACACACTCACAGACATATTCATTTTCTCTTTCTCTCTCTCTCTCTCTCTCTTCTATACGTACGCACGCGCTGCTTTAATCCCGCGTACATAGGTTCAATAAACGATCGTAAAAAGGGCCCAAGCTCGATCGGTATGGGCCGAGCTTAATCCGAGGTCTCGAGTTGAGCTTCGAAAAAAAAAACGGAGTCGGGAATAAATTTTCGAGGCTGAGCAAGGCCGTGCGAGAGTTACTCACCTCGATTAACAAGCCTTTTGCCATATCACACGCGACGCAGCGCCGCCCGTCCCTTAACGTCGTCCAGCGTACTGGCGCTGCGGCGCTCAGGCGGCAGGCCATATGGGCCGGCGCGGCAGTGCTGCACACACAGAGAGAGAGAGCGAGAGCGAGCCAGAAGAACGGCGCACGCACACTAAGACACGTCACTGAGCGCGCCTCGACCCACACACTCGCAACCACTCCCAATGTGTGTGTGTGTGTATGTATGTATACACATGGACGAGCGCGCAGCAGCAGCAGCACGGCCTTAGATTTTTAAAATACCAGCGACCTTCGCGCATCTGCCGCGCGGCGCGGCGCTGCTTACAGCGCGCGAGAACCGCAGGGCCGATATCCCCTCCCCACCGCCCCTCCGCCACTACCGCTGTGTTATATACCATTTGCCAGTCGTTCACGCACGACGTGTGTATATAATCGGACCTTGCCTATATACTTGCGGCTCCTGCAGCGACGCGCGAAAATTTGAATTTTTCGTGGATTAAGGGCAGCTGCTTCTTAGTTTAGCGGCTTTTTTTTTTTTGATCGACGAGTCGGGTTACTCGGAGCGAGATGATTGTGGAGTTTTTAGGGAGAGATCGGTAAGCGATCGGATGCTGTTCGTAGGGCTTGAGGTTTTCGGCGAACTTAGGTGCGGGTATTAAAATCAGTCGTAACGAGGTTAAACGTGGATTGTAATACTGGTTTTTTTTTCGAAAAAAGCTGACTCTTAAGTGGTTGCGGACACTCTTTGTTTATAAGCTTTTATTAAAAAGCTGCTTACGCAAGAGGCATGTTTTTTTTTCTCTTCGATTTTTATCGCGTTACTTCCTTATGCGGTGTTTAATGGGTTTAAAATGATTTTTATTGTTGGGTTAATTAGTATTTACTGGTCTATAGAATAATAATATACGCGCGATGATTATAATGAATAATTCTTCTATTTTTATTAAATACTTGCGGAAAAGGTCGGTATGATTGTTTCTGATAAAATTTTCATGAAACGTACGAACTTCGCGATTGTTATTAATAGGAAAATTTATGATTCGAAAAGTGAGCAATAAACAATTAATTTAAATAAGTCAACAATAACAGTGTATACCGTAGTTTTTAAATTTATAATAAACAATAATTTACGTAAACCTCGAGCTGAGTGTTTTTTACATTTGTTACGAATACCTACATTACCATATAATTTTTTCTCTTTTTTTTTCAACTACCGACAAAAATAAAAAGACTACGTTTACGACGAAGTAATATAATTGACACGTTAAATAAACGCGAATGCGCGCTATATACGAATGAATAAAAAAGAAGGTACGCTCAAAGTCAGCGATGTCAGAATAATTTTCGGTTAAGTGAAAAGACAGAAGGACTTTCTGTATCTTAAATTTCGTGAAAAAAAAAAGAAGGAAGAAGGAAGAAGTAGAAACCTGCCGAGAGCAGTTTGTCGAAGTCAATAAAAGGAGCTTTCAGGACTTTTCCTCCTTACTCGCGAGAAAAGGGCTGGAAACTTTAAGGGCGCGCTTCTGCGTTTCAACTTTAATTCGCGAATCTCAGCTTTTTTCCTCGTCTCAAAGCTCCCACTGATAAACGCGTGTATATACAGTCGATTTTAATTAGAACGAGAGAAAAACGAAAAAAAGGGAAGGGAAAAAGTGAAAAAGTAAAAATACACGGGCATCGATATATGCGTCTATAGGTGTATTATACACCTTTTTCTTTTTACAGCAGCTGTATATACAAGCATCGGCACGTCAATGCATTCGATCATCGGGCATTCAAGCCCAGGATAGTAGAAAAATTGCCAACAATACCGGCTCCCAGCAATCCACGACTTATATATATCTTTTACGACCCCTACAGCAGTACAGCAGGCCCTCGAAATCCCATTAGTAACGCGAGAAAAAGCCTCTAAAAAAAAAAAGAAACGCGAAGTAGGGAGGGATGAATCGAAGCTCTACAGGAGCTGTGTGAGAGAGAGAGAGGTTATAACGAAATCACGCGTAGCGAAGCTCGAAGCTGTCCGATAATGATAGCCGGAAGCGGCCCGGAAAATCGCGTCCACTTACGCGGCCAATCATCGGTTGGGGCGATTGATGGGGGTGGGAGGGCAGCCGCGGGCGCGTACCTCCGGAGATTATTAGCTGGGCATGCTGGATAGATCGGCCCTCTGATTGGCTTGGATTTTGTGTTGGGATTCTTGGCTTCCCATTTTTTTTTAGTAGACGGTTAAAATGCTTGCTTTTTTTTCAATTTCCAATTGGTGTTTTGGAATATTTTGGATTTGTCTTTTAAGGTTGAAGACGGCACACATAGATGACGGACTGGAGGTTTTATTAGGTTAGTTGAGGGATTGGTCATGTTATTCGAAAGTTTCGAAACGGCCGCTATGGGAGAAACGACGACAGTTGGGGGGGAGGGGAGGGTTACGTGACTTTATTATACACTGGCGCAGGGTCAGGAAAATTTTCAGCGAGACTCGCGGGGTGGTATATATCCCAGAGATTAAAATAGACGGGAATCGAATAGTAAGCCGGAAGAACGATAAATTTAAGTTATTCCCGTTTCGTTAATAAAAGTGAATAAGAGTGAGAAGGGGGTGGGATGATCGCACGTAGTATATACTCCTAAAAATTAACCGCGAGAGAGAGAAGAGGACGAGAAGGAGGCGAAATAAATTTCATTCATCAAGAATAAATTTCATTAAGAAGTTTTAAATTATATAAGCAGTGTCATGAAATTTCCCGGTGAATGAAGACAGTTGAATTATGCGCAGGTGGGCAAGGGGGTGGGGCGGGCGTCCGTGTGGCGTAAATAAAATCCACGTCTAAGTTATTAACTCGCTCCAATTTAGGTGCTAATTAATTTTGCATCCGCGCGACCAAATGATAGCGCAGAAAAGTCCATTTTCAATTTCCCCCTTCTCATTGCCCTCTCGCCTTCCCACACGCCCAGCCGGTTCTAGCTGGCGGTGTTTGTATTTTAAATTGATTAATCTATGACGTTTGACATAAATCAGAGACTTTAGGTGGAGATAATATGTGCAACATGAAAAGTAGAAACGAAAATGCTACGTGGCTAATCGCTTGGAAAATTCGTGGTTGTGCGCTTCGTGAAAAAGGCAGAATTATTTTGTTGTTTTATTAATTTTATTGGATTTGGTAGCAGGCGTATGTGTTGTCAGTCGTTTTTGATCATCAATATATTGTTTATGTGGATTTTAGGAAATTCCCAAATGTATTGCCAGTATCGAGATATTTTAGTTACGTAAGAATAGAAATATAGTTATAATTACTTTTTCACTATTACAATTTGAGAATTAAAAATTTGTATTATGAAAAAAAATTACGGGAAAAAATGAATCAGGCTTAAAGTTTCTTCCGACTATGCCGTAAACTCGCCAAGAAATATAATTAACATTTTTCAACAGCTTTTAAAAATAAGGACAAGAGAAAGAGAGGAGATGTACGCGCGCACAAGCGAACTTCTTATCCATCAGTGTTTAATTTTAAAATATTGCACTCTACGCGTGTTATGGCACTGGGCTGCGAATTTGAAGTTCACTTAAAACTTTTTCCATCAAACCGACGTAATTTAATTTTTTTATTCACCTTCCCCCTCTTCCCCTCTACATTTGTAATCCCATTAGTTGTAATCAACTTTTCGACTATAACACCACTTCACGTCAACCTCTATACGTACATTCCCCTCCCTTTTTTCTATTCTCTTTTTTTTTTGCATTATTGCTTCGCATTTTAGTGGCCCTTAACTCGGATTATAAAATTAATTTGCACGGAAATTTCGTAGGTCTGCGTTTAACAAGCAGAAAATGATTTTAATTACTTCGTTAAAAAATGGGTCATAATAAAAAAAAAAAGAAGAGAGAAGAAAAAAAAGTCATAATCCGGAAAACTACACGAGCACGAGCGAGCGCGCGAGTTTCTCGTGTAAATAATCAGATAACTGTATTTGCTCGTTCGCCTTCTTCATTAACATCGAATTTTTCATTTACACTTTAAGCTCTCGCGCGCTTCGTTAAAAAAAATACAGCTCGACGCTCTCTTACACGATTTTTACGTTTCCCTCTTTTTTTAAATGTATATCTTTAGCCCCGGAGGAGTAATCAAACTTCAGCTAAAACTCGACGGTATCTTTTCCCCTCGATTTTCTCGCGCAGGCCTTAATCTTGTAACATAAGAGTAAACGTAAGCGCGTTCTTGTTCTGCATTTAAACGCCGGAATTTCTCCATCCAAAGAAGCAAGAATCCACGGAGATTCCGCGTATGTGCTCTACTATACAGCGCAACGTGCATTCCTCCGTATGACTATTCAATAAACTGCTTTTCCGTATACAATTTCATTTCCATCTCAAAGATGTGTATATATACCCATCCCTTTCTCGCGACCGGCAAGCTCTCTTTCTTTGACATTTAGCAAAGGGAAAGAGAAAAAAAACAGCCCACTCTCGTTCTTTACATTATTCCTCCAAAAAATAAAAAGTTCTATAAATAACCACGCGGTGGCATCATCTTAATTTTCCGCACTCGACCGCTAAAACCTCTCGAAAGAATCAATAAAACCCCCCCCAAAAAAAGAGCGAATAAAATAAAGGGGGTATAGAAAAAAGAAAAAAAGCCGTGGCAGCAACGTCAATCATCCCATCTATCCATTCTTCAAAACAATTCGCAAAAGCCTGTCGCTCGAAATCCCGAGTAGCCGCAATCTCTGCGCGTCCTAGTCGAAATTTCCCATATCCCAAGCCTAGAGGTCCATCGCATGGGAGGGATGGAACTGGGGGAAACAAATAAATCGCGCGAGCGTCCTATTTCGCACTGAGCGAGCAAACCGAGAGAAGAGCGAACGAGAGGGATAGAGAGAGATAGGGGGTGGGATGGATCGACCCGTCGTCGTGTTTCTATCCCTCTCTGAGGCCTCCGCCCTGCGACCTAGCCGAACCCGGCCCCCGAGCGGAGCCGCCCTTTCGCCTAGCGCTCGGAGCTTCCGTCCTCCTCTACCCTTCTGCTATACACCCTCCGGCTGATGAATGCCTTTTGGGCCGTGTTTTCAGTCCCTCCCATCCTCTCCGCCGCGTCCGCTTCCCTCTCGACGGCTGCTGCTGCTGCGACTGCTGATTGCGCGAGAGAGTCAGAGCGTGGAGTTGCGAAGTAGGTCAGATTTAAACTGATGCTGGATATGTCGCTGGCCTGGGATAATTTTACCCCCTTTTTTCTCTCTCTCTCTCTTTATTTCTTTGCCGCTACTCCTACCGCGCCCTTCCCTTTTCCCATCTCTATCTCCTTCTCTTTAAATTTTTTTTGTTTGTTTAATGTCGCAGAAGAGTTTGCCTGCCGAACGATATAGATTTTGTTGTTCTTTTTCTTATTGTTGCCGCTGGTGCTTACCAAGGGAGGAAAAATTAATTTTCTTCGTGTATGCAAGGACAGAGAGAACGAGAGAGAGAGAGAGAGAGAAATGTAATTGCGATGGGAAAGGAGGAACGAAATGAGAATACTCGAGCGCGAGCGCTGAAATTTCCAATAGTTGTTTTCGCGCGTCGCTATAGGAAGAAAAGAGAAAGAGAGAGAGAGAGTAGAGGGGGTGAGTGGGATAGATAGAGAGAGAGAGAGAGAGAAAGGGGAAAAGGCTTGAGAGGGACTGGGCTGGAATGAAATACGAACGTACTTAACCAGAGTCGCGGCTTTATACACTCTCTTGAAGACTGCGCCTCTCCGCTCCTGCTACCAGCTCTCAAATTTTAGTTTACGATAATGGAATTTCTAATATAATATTGACATAGTTTGAAGCGCCGAGAGACGCACAAGCGCGCTGCTGCAGCTCTCGCGATTAATCGTACGTAAAATAAACCAGCGGAATAACCAGACGGATAAGACTACGCGTTCTGTTTTCGCGCGGATGGTATGTACGCCCTGGTGCTGAGAGGGGGGGGGGATTGGTCGATATTCGCTTACTCCTTTCATCGAGGCCCTTTGAATTTGCCGCTTTCCCGGAAACTTGCCCAGGGAGAGAGAAAGGCCTTTTAAAAACACACGATTAGGATGCGCAAACTATCGCGATTAAGGCTTGGCTGCTTCAAACGTGACTTTTTTTTTTTTTTAAATTAATTGCTGTTTGCTGATGGACTTTGCACTGTTGATTGTGGAGAAAAAGAATGGAAAGTCCGTTTAATAACGTTTTCCGTTTTCTTTTTTTTTTAATTTTTAAGACTTTCGATAGTTGTGATAACACCATTTGGGTAATAGAATATATGGGTCAAAAGCACGTGCCCATCGAATGATCATTCAACGAAACGCTTTTTAATTCCTTCTGTTTTTTTCGGCAAACCCAAGAGTGTACCTTTTGCCACCAGCACGATCGAGAGACACATATATCCTCGGTATCCGCGAGCGAGTTGAAAAATCATTTTCCGGCCGCGGAGGATGGAGAGAGGAAAAAAAAGGAACGAGAGTCGCCTCTCGAATTGAACATCGCCAATGTAAAGCTCGTTATAAGGGGGTGGGGGGGGAGAATAGAGAGGAAGAAAAAGGTGGGGTAGACCGCTCTACGAGTGAATCTCGGATTGCTCTTTTTAGGCTTTCTTCTTTTTTCCCCTCTTTCTCTCTCTCCAATCTCGAGGTTTTCCCTTTCTCTCTCTCTCTCTCTCTTCCGGCGCTCGCTAATTATTTCTCAATTATTCCACGAGCTATTCTCAATTTTCCAATTACAACCGAGCGACAATCGGCACGCGCTGAAAAAGCTCTCTCTCTCGTCCTCCACCTCCCACCAACTTTCACAAGAGAGTAGCCCACTAGAAAGCCATACGCTTCAGAAACGCAGAATTGGTAATAGCCGCGCGTGTGTTGGTGAGAAAAAAAAATGGCTCGTTACATTCACACACGCACTTGGGCATATACGTAGTGCGAAAGAGAGAGAGAGTGAGGGGGGGGGGAGGGAGTCCCGGAAGCGAGCGG
>JAPYYQ010003305.1:0-12049 GCA_030522585.1 Anagyrus pseudococci | reverse complement strand
GTCGTTCACCTATAAAAATTATGGTAGGAAACAAGGAGGTCCAAGATTACCGTTGGAACTACCATAATTTTTACCGAACCAGTCTCTCCGTGTATGAATTTTATTATTATTTCTTGAAATTTCGTGAAAATCTGCTGTAACAACAGTGGATAACTTTGCCTTGGCAATTAACCAAAGCAGCATAGAAAGAAATCATCTTTAACGATGCGTAATTTATGACTGAGAAAGTTATGGAGTCTGTTATAATTAATCTTAATAAATTAAGCAAGTCAATTTAATTAAATGGTAAAAAGTTTGGAAAAAGTTATATTTATAAAACTACATTTATGTAATACATAAAATTATAGGTTGATCGTGTATTAATTGAATTATTTGAAAGCATAGCTGTTATCTAAACTAATTGAAAGAAACTAATAAGTATGTACACAAATAAAGTTCCATAGTCTAAGCAGTTTTTAAGTCAGACGAATTGATATCTTTTGCATAATAATCATGAATTGAGTGTAGAGTTGACGGTGTATAATCAGGAGTGTAATCTGTTAAATAAAAAAGAAAGAAATGTATATTTGACAGTACTATTTTTTTAATGGAAAAATTGTTCTACTTACATGTCGTTCTTGCTAAAACGTTGACAGCAAATAAAATCGCCAATAGGTAAAAGCTGCAAATAATAATTTACATAAAATATAACAAATGCGCACCATAACAAATTTATATATTATCAATTGAAAGTCATAAAATAAAAGTAAAATAAAAAGATTGACAAAGAAAAATATTTCAACGCTGCGTAAGCCGACAAAATAATCCATCCCGAATGTCGTGTAAATGTACATGCGAATAATGACTACTCGCAAGATTCCCTACTTATTTAACTATTTACATTCTACGTAAACACAAATAAAGAGAGAGCGAGAAACACGAGAGAAAGCACTTGTTTTTCACATTTATTGCAAAAAGCACTGAACGAAATCGATTAGCATTGAAACGAGAGGAGAAAATTATGGAGTGGTCAATAGGCAAATTTGGAAAAGCTGCGTTACTCACAAAAAAACGTAGCGGAACTTCATGATTGCGTTCGCTTCGGACGACTTCAAGCGACTAACTGACTTAGATCGGTAGACGTCGGCTTTAATAATGTATCACCACCACCATACACAATTAACATATCAGCTCGACATTCTCGGAACGTACAGCATACGCGTCTGCATCACAAATACACATCACACATAGCTGGAATTGCCAAGCTCCTATTGTTCAGCGTTATCTCAATAAGCAAAGATATAATAAACTTGTAATAATATGATTTTTTGTACCTTATTAAAGCCGCTTGTGTGAGTTTGCGCGTTTTTCACGGATTGATGAGCCAATGAGATTGTCGCTTCTGGTAAAGCAGCGCTCTCAGCCAATGGTATGATAAAACTTTTGAAAATGCTTATATTTATCTCTTGGCGCTAAAATGACGTTGGCGTCGGTTTTAGATGTTTCAAGGCCAATCGCGAATAGTTAAAATAGAGATCGGTATATTTAACGCTTGAGCGGAGCTTTTCATGCCCAGTGCTTGAAAAAACTTGGTCTCGCGATGTCGACTCGGGCGCATCGTGTGCTCACCTCCAGTATCATGCTCGTCTCATTTCGCGCTGCATTTATCATTGTAATTGGTAAATTGTCTTTATGCAATATCGCAGGTAAACGTATATCAACCGAAATAATAAGCATGATTAACAGTTCGTTTCGATACGCGCGTTCATATACGACGATCGAGGCTCGCTCACCGTTACTTTCAATATAAATTCTCGATGCGCATTGTGCATGCTAATAAAGAATGAAATAAAAAGTCGGAGCTGAAGGGGAAGTGGGCATTTTTCATTTCAGCAGCTGCGAAGGTTGAAAACAAAGGCGGAATGATTTGCATTCCAAACGCAACGTTTCATATTGACTGCAACAGGTGCAAGTGCAGCCGAAACGGAATGTCAATAGACTGCACTGATTGGAGCTGCGATACATTGAAAGTCAGTTACGATCTCCTTCTAAGTAAGCGCATAAGCCGATAAATTTTTAATGCCTTCTTGGAATGGCAACTTTTTAAGCCAGCAGCCAAAGCTTGCCCTGTATCCTCTTATGCACAGCCTCTATGAATGCGCTCTGTTGAAACAGATTTAACGCTGGACTGCAGGCCAGAAGACGTGTTTTTGTACAACAACGTAAAGTGCCTGTGCGGCGCGTCGGGGAGAGAGGCTCTCTGCAGCTCCGCCAGCCAGGAGCTTGGGCACAAGTTGCAGCCGGCGAAGGGCCTGATTCTGAGGGAAGCCCAGTCCCGCAGCAGTTGCACCCCGGGCTTGCTCTTCAAGAGCGGCTGCAGGATCTGCATATGCTCCGACAGAGGCCGAGCGGCCTGCATCAAGCTTGGATGCGAGCAACCACGCGGACTCGAGCCTGAACGTACGTCACAGAAAGAGAGAGAGAGGGAGAGAGGGCGCTGTTGTTTTTCAGCTAGATGAGCGCCGAACGAGTTAGGCCGCGCTGGAAAAATCCGGCTATTTTTGTCATACAATTGGCTGGGCCGCTTATTATTGAGCCGTCACAACTCTCGCTCGCCTGTCGGTCTATCAGTGAATAATCGTTTATTTTCGATAAGAAAAGCCTCGTCGTAAGAGCCGGTAATTGTTACAGTTGCGCTGATTCAGCGAGCGCCTGGGAAATTTCCCTATGGATTTACGCGCTCTATTATTAACTAAGCAAGGCATTCGGCGTGTGACTCATTGAGAAACTCCCTGCGAGCGCGCGCTCATGTAATGAGAAATAAACAAACAATAAGGAACTATGCGAGCGTGTTTTGTTAGAACTCATTATCGGGCGGAGATAAGACAGAGAGAGAGAGAGAGAGAGAGTGTAAAGTACGATTCATCGAGGTAACTTTTCAGGTGAGCAAAACTCGACGGGGGCCTACGACAAAATATGCGTGCCGAGCTCGAGCTTCTCCGTCGAGTGCAACAGTTGCGTTTGCAGCGAGGATGGCTATTCGAGGTCGTGCGAGCAGTGGCGCTGCTTCGAGCCCGAAATCCGGGACGATCAGATTTTGTGTAAGGCCTAGATGGAAAAGGAGCCAAGGCAGAGCGTTTGATGTGCCTAGCTAATCTCTCTTTTCAGATCTGACCTTTTACTGCGAGGCAAACTCGACGTTTTTCTACAACCGGCACGAGTGCCTCTGCCTGCGCAGCGGCAGACAGGCCGTCTGCAGCCTGGCGAGGCCCGATCAGATCAGGGACTACTGGAGCAACGACGTTATCGGCATGTACTACCGATGGAGAAACTCCATAAGGCAATTTATGCGCTGGCGAAAGAGCGTTATCGCCTCGAGCAACGCCCTGGCCCACGTGTTCTTCGTCGCCGAGTTCCCGGGCCTCTGCACTCCGGGCGTCGTCTTCAAGGACCAGTGCAATTTCTGCCTCTGCGGGCCGGATCAGCGAGCCGCTTGCACGCGGCTTGACTGCCGGCTCGCCCGGACCGCTCGGCTCGCCAATCCTACGAGCAAGCCAATAGGTCGCTCATTCTCCCACCCTAGTACTTCATTTCTTTATCCTATGCGCCGCTGCTTCTTCAAGTTTTCAATTCGTCCTCTTTTGCTTTTCTTTCAGGCTTTCAAGCGAAGCTTTGGAGAACGAGGAAGAACGACGCGCGATACTGTAAGCTACATTATACCTCGATGTATTGTAGACATTTGAGGAAAGTTGCAGATCTCTTTTAGCAGATGTTCATTTGAATTTTTATTCAACTAACCGCGGGCGTAAACGTTTAATGGCTCGTATATATAATTAAATATAAATCATTGTATCGCGATGACTCTTAATTGTATATTAATCGTACGTCGTGCGTAATGGATATTATGTAAATTGACGCGTTGAGAAATCTTAAAAAATAAAATATTGTTTCAGTTGAAGAATTGATAAGGCTTTGAAATTAAATTAACGTATTTGCCGCAACGGCTAATGAACATTCTTCGTTTAATTTAAACTTTAAAGCACACTCCCCGAACTTGAGCTTGTCTGCAGGTTGTGTGCTTTTGCGCGCGCGCGCGCGCAAAATGAAAATGCGAGAGAGAGAGAGAGAGAGATTTCCATAAAATTAAAATATAGCCTGACTGTAATTTAAATTTAGATGCCGGAAGTTATTATTGCAAGCTAGAGAATTTTAGAGAAATATTTTGATCGTAAAAGATGCTGCAGTGTAATGTATACTTAAAGACTTTTCTTATTAAATTCAAAATGACGAAGGCACGTATAAAATTAATCAAAAATATAAGAACAAGTGTAGTAATGCTTTTTTAATTCATTATTCAGGCGGGATTTTAGGCCGAAAGCAATTATAATACTTTTTTTTTCAATGTATGTGAAAATGTTCGGCATTATAATTTTGAAAATTTGTTTTCTCCGCTAGCGTTATTTAACTTTAAGTACGTTTTACTTTCGTAGAATGTCATTAAAAGCATCTGCGCACATATCAACTACCTAAAAGCATACATACACCTATATTTCAGAATGGTAGACGCGAATGTAAAATTTACGAAAAGGGTAAATAATGTTATTTTTCAAGTACACAACTGTTTTAATTCAGAATTTAACCCCCTCCCCCTCCGCCCTACAAGCTCTCTCAAAGATAAACAGTCAAGGAAAAAAATATGTTAATAAGAAATTCAACAGGCCGATTATTTAAAATTAACATTAGCGAAGAAATGAGATACAAAATTAATGAGTTCTCTTATACTAAAAAATGCAATTATTCTGTTGAAAAAAAAGAAAAAAAAATAAAATCCAACGATATTATGTGGCAGGCTGGTGTATGCCAACGTTATATCAATGTTAGAGCTTGCGGCAAAATAAACGACGCAGCTTACGCGTTAATTCAGCATAATCAAGCATGCATTGGCCGGGAGAGCAAACTCTTGGAAGCGCTGCGCATTCCAGGCCGCAAGTTTCGCGGAAAAACGGAATATGCCAGTTTCTAACAGATGCACGCCGCTGTAAATGATGATGATGATGAATGAGTAAGGTCAGCTCCTCGTCTCTCTCTCTCTCTCTCTCACTCTCTCTTTCTTTCACTCTAATTCTCCGGCTTTTACGAAGCGCATATAAGTCGCGCTGGTTCATTAAGCGGCGAAAGACGGGTCATTCGACTGAACGGTCAGCGCGTGCCGCTCTCTTTCTCCCTCTCTCTCTTTCAACAGCGGCAGTAGAGCGCAGTAGTCGTCGAGGAGAACGGCTTCTCGGTCAGTTTTCGGGGCGCGTCCGGTCTTGGCTGTCGCGCGATATGGGAGCAACGACAACCGGCCGCTCGAGCCTCTGCGCTTTAACAATCCTCGCACTCGGTGAGTATACATTTATACCCTTACATTCGCAGCCCCGTACACGACTCTATACCGCCCGGAAGCTGTAATAACGTTTCTTCGATTGTCTGCCTCGTAGCTTTGGGGACGATGGCTCGTGAACTTCCTCTGGGAACCGAGCGTGCTGCTGATGGTTATTACAACTACAAAGGTAATGCTTCTCATCTCTAGTAGAGCATAATACATTTCAACATTTCAAGTTTTCGACTTTTGCAGCAACGACGATTTTGGGAATATAGTTTTTTCACGCACTGGTTCGCGGGTGTGCGATGGTTGTACATTATGCGGGATGATAGCAAAGTTGGAAAGTTGTGAAAGTGTTCGATTTCGAGAGCGCGAGGCCTATAACTAACGGGGTGAGAGAGAGAGAAAGAGCGCGCGAGTGGGTATAGGTGTGGGTGCGTGCGAGCGCGTGTCATCGTCCGTGAAATATATTCGTCACGAGTTTTCTGCCTGATTTGCATTTATCGAGCTGAGCATATATAAACGTCAACAAAGCGCCGCCGCGTATACGTTTTTGGATTTTAGAGAGCGTTTTGATAGACTGGATTTGATTGAGCGTTTGTTTGTTTTTTTTTGTTTTGTTTTTTCGTTTGGTTGCTGCCTCATACACTCGTTCCTAATAAGTCGTCGCTTATCAAACGAATATAGCTCGCTGGCGTTGTATTGACATAAATTTGAAACGCAAGAGAAGAAGGTTCGTGGAAAAACAAATTAGTTATTCGTTATGAAAGAATACATCTTTAGCGATTAAGCGCTGATTAGTTGTCAAAAGAGGGATTATTATAAACGTGACTTTTAAAGGAATGGAAATTAAAAGTGGCTCGTTATATTACACTTACATACACTTTTCTAGTTAGCCATGCATTATATGATATTTTAGCAGAGGAACAATGAGCTTGACACTTCTCTCTCGGAATATATATATATATATCTTACACGTGCACTCGAATGTTTTATCATATCCATCTAAATTGTTCTCAGGGTTAATCTTTTCAGGTTAAATTATGCTGTTATTCAAAAACAAGATGATTTCGCGTTTAGGCAGTTGGGTATTTTAATGAGACGCAAGTGGGAAAGTGAAGGTGCAGTTAATGTATTGCTACCTCGTAGAGTAAGAACTGAAGCATAATTTGTTTTTTAAGATGTGCAGTACGACGAAATGAATGTTTTTGAAGGCTGCTTAGCCTTGCATAACCAAATGATTTTTTGTCAGTATTACATTCCAATGGATTAGAAAGAAGAAAAGAGTGAAAAAAGTTAATTTAAAAATTTAATTTTCAGCCGAGTCACAGGCTTCGACAAACAATTATCTTGACAAGAGAGTGCCATTGCAGAAGGGAAAAAGCGTGAATTCAGTGCCAGGCGCATATTATAGTAAGCATAGATAAATAAAAAACCAGTCGCGGTTAGGGAGAATAAACCGTCTATTGACCAGACACGTTTTAACCTCGGACTTTCAGAAAACTTGGATTGCGTGCCTTACAACTTCTCGCTGGAGGACTGTACCCTTTGCTTCTGCACCGACAGGCCGAACTTGGGACTCTGCTGGGACGAAGAGCCCAAGAGGTGCGCGCAGACGCGCAAGCTCATCGACGAGCAAAAGGGACTGACGAATAACAATCCTCAAGGCGTTTGGTAAACGATACTTCGACGCGCGCGCATGTGTGTGCGTGCGCATAGCCCGTGTGTGTATGTGACGTGACGTCAGCTTACATTATGACTCTGTGCATTCTGTGTTTGTAAAGTACCAAGCCTTTTGGATTTTGGCTCGTACGTACCTTTTGCTGTATACTACTGTTTAAGTGCAATTATGAGCAACTGTTTAGTTACTCATCAATTTCAACGCGTGTTGCATACGTAATTTATTTGAAACGTATTAATTTTAGTTTTTTTTCTATTTATAAAAAAGACGTGTGAGACTAATGTAACTTTTATTAAAATCAAGTATTCATTCCAACGATATAAGTGTATTTTCACTTTTACATTGTTTCTCAATCGAAGTTTTCTCTCTCTCTCTCTCTCTCTCTTCCTGTTAAAGTCGTTACTTTAATCCAATCAATCCATTACCATTTCACTTCATATATACCCAATAAAGCCAATCGATCATTCACTTATATCAGACGAATCAATAATTTCCTTATTATATATACATACACATCCAGCGAGTTAAGAGTGGCTAATCGAATATTAAATAAACCATCCATATGCTGTAAATAATTCAAGAAGATTTCAACATGAGCGACAGATCCAAACATCGAATCGAGGCGTTGGCAAACCGAACGAAACCGAAAACCATAGACACACAGCGATACAGAGCGCGTCTTTGGTAGGGCAGAAAATCAAGCCCCTCCCTTATCGTCTATCCAATAACCGAATATCAGCGAAAACGCAGCGTGAGAGAGAAAGACAGCTGGCAAACAAACTTTCTGATTGATCTGTCGCTTGTGTGCGGCTAAAGACCGATTCCCCGGTAAAACAGCTACGCCGCTCCCGGATGCGGGCAAGGAAAAAAGCGCGGCGCAACCGCAGAGCCAGGGTTTAGGGCGCGTGTTCCATCCATCAGCGAGTAATCCCGGTGCGCGCGCGCGCGCGGCAAAGGAGAGAGAGCGAGAGCATAGCGGCAGAGGATCGCAGGCCCGGCCAAAACCACCGGCGTACACCGAGAGGCCATTTACCGGCTTTCATTTCGGCTCCAAAATTGCTAATCAGCCCCGCGGCTGGCAAACTCCCTTCCTGCGGCTCCCTCCCTCGCGGCCCCCTGCCATCGCTGGCTCGTCCCAGCTCTTCTTCTCTCTGTCTCTCTCCGGTCGCTCGATTAATTTTTAATCGCGCATCCGTCGCGCGAGACGACCTCCCTCCCTCCCTCTCTCCCATTCTCCCCCCACCCCCCGATCCTTCCGCACGCTTGAAGATTCAGTAGGAGGCTTACAGAGCTGACTCATCAAGTGAATCGACGTTAAACTGCTTGAAACTCCAAACTTTCGACTTAATAAATTTCATAGTACAAATCCACCGTCAGCTTTCTACCAATTTTTACTTTCTTATTTTCTTTTTTCCTCTAACGCCTTATAATTTCATTAATGCCAATCGAAGAATGTTCAGATGTAGTAATAACAATGATTCATGGCTATCGTCATACACCCTTTAACAGTACAGAATTCGAAGGGGAAGAAAAGAAGGCAAGCGCGTACGGGTATAGGTATATAAATCACGTGGGAGAGCGGACATTAATCGAATCCTTAATAATTCAGCGTCGAATCAGCGCTGAGTGTGCATTAAAATCCGAATAACAACAACAGCAACAACAGCAATAACATACGCGCGCGCGCGCGCGCGTCTCCAAGTTCATTCGTACGGCGAGCGGGCGCGCAATAAACGCGGCCGCGCAATCATCGAGGGCTCTAGGCTATATAACTGCTCCGTCGCGCGTCACTAGTCCCTCTCTCTCCCTTGCGCGCATATATACCTGCACGTGTGCAGGGAGAAAGAGGAAGGAGAGTTTATGCCCCGGGAGATATGGCATGGCGAGAGAGAGAGAGAGAGAGAGAGAGAGCGGCGTATGCGGCTGGACGAGCGCTCATCTCTCCCCTGGATAACAGCTCGCCCTCTCTCGTATTGTCTGCCTCCTCTCGCTTCTACGCCTCGGGATGATAATGAGGAGAAAGGAAGCGGCCCGGGGAGGAGGAGCCTGAGAGTCCGTGCAGTCGGACCGCAATTCCTCACGGGGATGAGAGCACACTCCCCCTGCCGGCCCCTCATCTTCACCCTCTCTCGAGATATACCCCCATTAGCTCTGATGTTTCTGCACGGCTTTGGGGGACGGCTGGGGGGGCGGCAGGGAGGGAGCGTTATGTAGCTTGCGCTCTAGGCTTTTTTTCAGTCCTGTGTGCCACTTCCGGATGTATATACCGCGTACATACGTAGATGATGGTAATAGCAGTAGGTCTTTGGCAGGTGATGATGAAAAGTCGATAAGTAAATAGGTGAAATTCGTATGATTGAGAGCATTTGGGTTGGAAATGAGTGCTACTCGAAGAAGAATATGGCTTCATTCTGTTTGGAATTGCTGTGTGCGCTTAATGAAAGATGTGCTTGAATAAATAGCTATGCCACGGGGATACACGTCAGGATAATAAATGATAAATGTAAAATAAATTAGAGAGTTTAGTATGTATATGTAGAGAGGTGGGGGATATTTTCTTTTCATTTTCAACGATATCCGTCTATAGGAGAGATGCGGTGTAAGTTGAATTAACCTAGTTCCATTACGGGGAAAGCGGTTACAATGAATTGTTGACGACTGCTAAGGTCGTTGTATTCTCCCTCTATAATTTATGTAAAAAGATAGCCGGCTAAATTGTGTAGCGCTTCATATGATTCACGTGAAAAAGCAATAAAACATTAAGGTATAAACGCCCGCCAACAACGTAGTTTCTCGCTGCGGGAGCAAAACAAACTTTACCAAAGTCCCTTAATCAAGCCGATCGAAAGATTTTATCGATCAAAATGTAATCACTCCCGTAGTCTCGGCGAGCGAGTAAACAACATTTTCGTAATATCGTGATTTGCGTTAAATTGAAATACAAATTGAGATAAGGAGAGAGAGAGAAAGAGAGAGGGGCAGGAAAGATAGTTTTGCCAGATTCAAGAAAGTCATTGACACTTCATATCGAGGAAAAAGAAAAACTTTACGCAAGCAATAATTAAAGTATATATGTGGAGCGTTGTAACATTATCTAAACATTATGGCACGGTTCCAGCGGGAGGTTTATAGTTTCCCCTCGAGTTGAAATTTAATTACATTGAAATTCAAGAATTTTTGAGTTTTTAAGAAGCTTAACGGCGCCGCTCTCGACCTCTGGCTTTGTTCCAGTAAGATTTACAGTTTCCTCTCGAGATCTAAAGCAGTGTAATTGCCCCTAAAGTTTAATACACTCGATTTCTTATAAATGTACGCGCCGTTTCGTCATACAAAAGCAAAGAAGCTCCACTATAATAATTTCGGAATATCTTACATCCAACTGTTTACACAAAACTGACGTCAAAAAATTTGTTTACACAAAAATAACGTCAGCTTACACTGAGTGTTAATAAAAAAAGTATACGGAAGAACAATTTTTTATGCTATATTGCAATGGTTTGGAAGTAAGTCATTTCAAATGCCATTGAGGTCTTGAATGTTTATTTTTGAAGAACATTACTTCGAAAACAAAAATAGAGCATTTTAATGACATTCAAATTGTCTCGCGTCAATAGCAATTAGGTAACCGTAGTTCAATGTGTGTTGAAATGTCTGAGATACGATCGCAGTACCTCAAATAAGATTATACTCTTGGGCTACCATCTTCAAAATGGCAACGAAATAACAACTGGAGAATTGTAGGCCTGCATGTAAATTCAATGTTAATATATTTTAATTATAAAAAACTTAAATACTTATAAAACGGAGAATAGCAGATGGCAATGAATCACGACAGTTATGATAATTTATAACCTGCTAGCTTGTAACCCATCAAAAAAATATTAACCGATAATTATGAAGAAATAATTGTTAACCAATAAAATGAATTTTCGTTGATAATACATCAATTTTTCAGCACGCAAAAAAATGTTTTACTTGAATAAATTTTAATAACAAGAATGTATCAGTATACGATCATAACAGGTTTTAATAGCATGACTTGCATATAAGCATTAAAAGGTAGCATTACCAAATGTTTTTCCGCGCAGAGGAGTTGAGAAAGAGTATGGAGGTGGAATAGCGTGGCCGGGGATGGGGTGTAGTGATTCGTAATATCAAATTCGTCGGATGATGGCTGTGCGATGGATTCCTCCTTGATATCTGGATAGGAGAACTTTGGCACTCGGATCAGATTTCCGGGGATCCTCTCTTCTCGATTGATTGCTCATTAATCGAGACAAAGGAGCTCTGCGGAGCTTCTGTGAAGCAAGCGCGTCGACGTCGTCAACAGGCTCAGCAGGCGAGTCAGGTCAGCCGACGTCATCGGCACACCGGACCACGTAATCTCCAGCTCAAGCTCTCTCTCCCTCTCTCCCTCTTCAGTGATAGAGAGAGAGAGAGAGAGAGAGAGAGAGAGAGATATGTTCCCGATTTAAGCGGCTTGCCGAGAGAAGCATGGATGTTGAAAGACGGGGGCCATTGTCCGCTCCTTTCTCTCTCTCTCTCTCTCTCTCTCTCTCTCTCTCTCTCTCTCTCTCTCTCTGCCTCTCTCTCTGCCTCTCTCTTGGCACAGGCTAGAGGATAGCCCGTCCAAGGGTTTGCGAAGGCTGACGACGCGACGCCTGGAAGGGACACGCGGCATCGGCAAAAGACGCGCGCGGTGCTTGGGCTAAAGGGACGCGCCTGGTTTTGAGAGCCTTAGACCGCTGATTAACATCGCTTCTTCGAATTCGGCATCCGAGCTCTCTCGCGTTATTTCACCAGCCCCACTCATTGGCTCTTGAAAATTCAAAAGAGACTCAATTTCACGGCTGTAAGGGCTCCAAGAGTCGACATTATAATATCCGGTAGCTCATTTAGCTTCCTCAAACATGTACAATTGTTATCGTTTAACCCATTAAATCCTGAGCCGAATCTAGGCGAGATAGCATCCATCTAACTATCTGAACCGTGTCTTTTTGTAAAAAAAAAATACCCCTATTTTT
>JAPYYQ010003304.1:0-12054 GCA_030522585.1 Anagyrus pseudococci | reverse complement strand
TTTAAGAAAAAAATTTAATTGATTATATTTATCAAGGGTATATATATTTTTTATTCATTTTCCCTTAAGGTGTCCGTTATGCCCGACCTTCCCCTATTCCGTTGAAGGGGGGGGGAGGTGGAAAAGGTACCTCTAAGAGCTACCTCTAAGGTGTTTGGAGACTTTAATTAAACTTGAAAACGTGGCTGACTCGCTCTTGGATGTGTCCATGGAGCAGAGGAGCGCGTGGGAGGAAAGAGAGTTGTATAGCAAGGAGGCATCCTTTGTCACCTGTATTCTTGGGTTCGAGGGAAAAAGGGCCTTGAGGGAAAAAGGCACCGGGGAAAATGAATTACTCGGGCAGGCATAGTGCCGCTGCTCCGGATGGCTGGACGCCAGCCAGTTTTCCCAATCAAAATTTAATAAAAGCTCCCGGCTCGGCGTTCCGCACCAGCAGCAACAGCGGCATCGGGGCTGAGCTCTGTTTTTCCGACAAGTGAATTAAAACGCGTGTGGCTACTACTAGGACGCGTTGCTCGGCGCTTTTTTTGTTTAATGATCCCTTTGAACGGGCTCTTTGCCCTTTCAAAGGTTTTCAGGCTTTATTGGGAAAACGCGCGTGGTTCGGGCTTTGTTGGGCGTAGTTGCGAGACGTCGTGGCGAGAGGTTAAATGCCGAGCTGCAAATTCATTTATTTTCTTTGTTGAGAAACACGCCAGACGAGGCCGGAGCTGCAAAAAATGAAGTTTCGTCGAGACAACCGACGGCTGTACACATTGGTCGTGCACCGAAAAATGCTCGATAATGCCGAAAAGCGATTGAAAAAAAGAGAGAAATAATTTTTAACCGGAATTTACCGTAAGGCTTCAAAGGAAAATTATGTGGAAATGTATAAAATAATGAAAATTCAAAATGTTTATTAAACGTAAATGAAATTGCAGTTTTGAAAAATGTGGCGCACATCAAAGAAAAGCAAAATACAAGCATAAAAGGGAAGGTAGAATGGGGGAATTCCGATCGACGCGCCTCCGCAACGAGCACGTCGTAAAGTGCGGGGCTCAGGAGACGTGGCGTTGGCCGAGCGGTTAGAGCGTCGGTCTGGCGTACGGAGGAAAGTGGGTTCAAATCTCGGCGGAGGGGGTGCCAAGGGGGGAACTTTTTTTCTCTTGCGCTTAGATACAGGACGCTCGAGTCTTTGCTCTTGCCCCGCACGATGATGAAAAAACTTGCCGGAGATCGGCGATTTTACGGGGGCGTCGGCCGTTCTGGTCGCCGTTCCCATGCCGATCTGTGAACCTTGCAACCGTCATAGTTACTCTGAGTGCAGCTAATTTTTGTTTTCTTAACATTGTTTATTCTAAGAATGAGCATATTGTTTAATATCATTATAGGGCAATTTTCGTCATAATTGCAATTATAGAACTCGTTGCAATTTTCAAGATCTTCCCCTTATTAAGATTCTTATCGTTTGCCCGACGATAATGAACGGGTATTTCGATAAATATCTAATTACGAAAATTTACGGTGTAAATATAAAGCTTTACATTAGTGGGACAAGCGCGCAGGATTGAAAATTTTAATAAATAATGAATGCGTGCTATTTTTCGAATGCCTTGTAAAATATTGACATTTTTACCGGTATCCAATGAGTTTGCACTGTAAGTTGCCGAAGTAACAGCCGAGTGCACTGCGCGTAAATAGGCTGCTGCGATATAGCCAAGCTACAAAACGTCCGGCTTCCGCAGGCTAATCAGTGCGTTAATTAACAAGTTAATTATAGAGGCTAGAATATCGAATTATGCAGGCTTATCCCAATGTTCCTCGGCCTCTTAGCGTCTTCTGTTTTTCTTTTCTAGGGGCAGAGCCGCGCGCGACTGGCAATTTTCACGAGCGTCTCCTCGAGCTTTTTTTCCCGACGATCGTTCGGCTTTTTCCCTGAGATTATGGAAGCAGTCGTAAATCTTGGGAAAATTGCCGAGTAGAGCGAGCAAACGATCTTACAATTTCTTCGGGCGTGTTTTTAAACAGCAAACTGAGAGGTATTAACGGATTCTACCGGTTTACAGGACATTTTCCTTCTCGCTGGTTTTTTATTCTTTTATTTTTGTTTTGTATTATAAAATTACCATGATTCGTTTCGCAGGAACTTACTGCGGTAATTGAATGTCTTTGGTAGTTTTATTTTTCATATTCGTTGTGTTACGTAAGATAATGTTCGGTATGACTTATCCCGCCTCGAGGTAATCGAGGAAATGATACGATAAAGCCATATCGTTATGCAATGAATTTTCCAAGAAGTTAAATAAATTTGATTTTCAAGCGTGTCTGCTAATAATTTAACGATGATACGCATAATATCGCGGATATAACCGGGCAAAAAATAACCGGTAATACAAGCTCGTAACACCTTGGCATCAGAGTGTAATTGCTTCTCCGGCAAGCTCGTCGTGATTAGTCGTCCGGGATATAAACATCGTAAATAACAATAAATAGAAAATTCCAAACTTACTTATTGACAAAATAAACTAGAATAATTCAAAGCGAAGCGCGTAAAGAGATTAAAAGGTAAATCCTAATAAAGTTGAAATTTTCTACATTTTCGCAAAAGTAAAGATAAATTACTTACGGGAATGTATGGGCTGGCTCTCGGAGTGCGACTTTATTTTTTTCCTGAAGACATAAAAAAATGTATATCGCTATCGCTCGTCAGGATTTACGATTCAATCAGGTTAAAGTAAACTCTGGTGTATATAGACGGGAGTTTTCCAGTGCACATCCTCGGAGCACGTTGTGCCCGGGCAGGAATCGAGCAAGCGTTAACCGGCTTTTTCGAAAAGCAGCCAACTTGCTCGCGGAGCGCGTGTAACGAGGCAGGCTTGGGGCTTACATAAAAGCGCCGGCGTTGTAAAATAAGTCGAAAGCGCAATTAGCCTTATCAAAGAGCGAGCCGAGGCGTTCGAGCCAGACTCGCACATCCCGATTTAAAATCGCGCATACAAGACTCGCGCACGCTCCGATATTCCCGGCTGTCAATTAGCGCTCGACGCTCCGTTTGCCAGCGCCTGCAGATTAGAAAGTCAAGAAAGAATCTGCCGATCGCTCTGCACCGTGCGCTCGCCTAGCTTTTTCATTTGCAGCCTCTCTTCGCCTTCGCCGCCGCCGGGCCACCCTCGACAGTCTAATTCCACTACGGCAGTTGGACGGCTTTCCATGTAAGAATGACAAAAAGCCAAGTCGACGAAGGACGTTCAACTCGCGGCGCTTACGCACGACCTTTTTCGCGGCGTTTCGGTAAGCCGCTTTCTTATACGATCGCGAGGCTTGCGTAATCGGCTCTGCGTCTACTTGGATCTGCCTTATGACTTTTCTCTTCGGCAGCACTAGTTACCGGACTTTTTCTGATGCCGGCGCATGCTATTCTCGACTTGTTACACGCTTCTCCTGTCAGTTGGGCTAATACGGTTGATTGCAATGAACAAAAACCGACGGGCTTATTGGGACGGACAATCGGAGTATTTAATGGAGTTTCCAGAATAATTTTTTAGTTTTGACCAATTTAATGTGCTACACTACTTTGAGTCTCGGATAGATCGCGTTAATGTAATAATGAAGATCTTTGCGTATCGCCAGCTCATTGACTGTGCAGAGCAACCTCGTTGGAAGGCACACAGACGTCGAGACGGTCGCGAAGTACACAGGGTAAAGCCGTTCTCGGGCTGTTAGATAGACAACGATCGCATAAAAGCCAGGCGGCGAGGCGCAGCGAGCGAGCTCGCGGCAAGCAAAAGCGAGTCAGTCGTGAGTCACGTGACAAGATGGTGTCAGTGCCCCGGCACAAAGAATCAGACTCGCCGCTGCTGCGCGCGGAAGAGCGAGACGGAGAGAGCCCCAGCTGGCTCGAGCGAGAAAAAGAGAGGATAGAGAGAACGTCGAGAACGCGCTCGCCCCTTCCTCGACTCTGCGGCGTGCGGCTTTCCGTCTATCTCGATGCTTACCCAGGGTCCCCGCACCAGGGCGCCACCGGTCGGATCCTACCCTCTTTCCCCTCTACTCTGCTAGCATCTTAGCAGCTATCACAATTCTTTCTCTCTCCTCCTCTTTAACCTTTTTTTCTTTTACCTTTCTTGCTTCTTTACTCATTCTCCCGATATTTTTTCTATTTATTTTTCGAGCAGGAGAAAAGGTTCTTCCACTTTATCGCGGCCTCCCAAAACGTGTGTGGCCATCTCAAGAGTGAAAGAGAGAAAGAGAAGGAGAGAGAAAGACAGTGGGCAGCTGCCTTGGCTTCCTTCACGGCTGCATGCCCACTGGCACTCTTGACTTCTTTATATGCGGAGATACTAGCCCGAGGCAAGGTAGACAAAAAAGGGACGTCTGTTAACAGGTACACACGTGCTCGAGGAAGTTACAAACTGATCAGCATATACGGCTGCTGGCTCTTCGATAACTTTCATATCTTTCGCTTGCCCCTCGAACGTATTGCGATAGTCTTCTATACTGGTCTGCATTGATTTTCTTTTTTTTTTTTTAAACTTGAATTCTAATTAGCTGTAATTTTTGTAAGAAAATTTTAAAATAAACATCATACATAATTGACAAATGCTACGATAAATATTAATTTTATTTGATTTTACTAATAGAAATTAAAAATTGCGCCAAATTTTAATTGAATTACTTTTTATCTGTATAATAATCAATTGTGTTTATTTGGCTGAGATTTATCAGATTTTAATTATAATACGATTGACATAGAATAGATATACTTTGCAGTTTTCCTAAACGGAAGTAATTTTACTAAAAATTTAAAACGACATTTCACTGGTAAAAAGATACATAAAAGACGAGTGAAATGGAATTGATGTTATAGTAATTAAATGCAAATTTTATTTACGACCGCATGAAGAAATAATATTTGTACTTAATTTCCGAGTTTCATTGAATATTCGGGTTGAACGAGCTAAGCTGATGCACAAATGTTACATTTCTTATGGATTCAAACTGAAGCATTAGCCGGCTTAATCACGCTAGAAGATCGAATTTATTTCTAGTTCAATTTTAAAATTATAATTGACGGTAGAATTTCAAATGTATACTATGAATGCTATTTTATTTCAAAACATTAACATTTATTTATTCTATTGAAGCTACAATCTGTGCGCTTTTCAGCTTAATTATATAATAAACATCAATGGGGAAAGTTGAAATGAACAACGTTGCTGCAACAACGAAAACTTCTTTAAATTCCACAAACTGAGGCTTATATTCGGCTTGAATACCTCGCTTGTCGAACGTCCTGCTAACAATTAATCATGCTCCAAGTCTTTGAATAAGCACCAAAACGAGTCAATGTTTCGCGTCACCCGGTTTGTCAACTTTGAAATTAAACGGGAAGAAAGATGTGAAAAGACTATTAATTGATGAGAACTTATTCATACCGTTTGATGTTAAAGTATCCCAACTGCAAATTCGTTGTGCATTTAATACGCAATACGTGCTTTGCCTCATTGTTACAGTAAAACTCATTTTAATTGTTTACCTTCCCCGGACAATTATATCATTCGATGCCTTTTATCGTCATAAAATATCGACGCTTCGACACAGTAAAATATTTCTACTCGGCAATACAGAAAATTCGCTATTCTTTCTGGGCTTTAAAAACTTGAAAAAGCCGAACCAACGTAATTATAATGTAACTGATGTTAAGCATAGGCATAAGGTAGAGAAGTACTAAAAAGTCTTATACGTAATTAAACTTTGCAAATTTTTAAAAACAGATTGGTGTACGGAGTAGAGGAATGTAATGCGAATGAAGCAGTGCCGCATTAAGTCCCGAGAGAAGCTTGAAGGAGGTGGATTGTAAGGGGCACCGATCACTCGAACTTTACGGCCCTGGTACTCGCGCGAGCTCTTTGCGGCGGTGGCGGTGGGGTCCTTTCCCTCCTTCGCTAGCGGCCGCCGAGGTTGACTGACCTCTCCTGCCGTTCGGTCTGGCCGCGTTCGCCGACACATCGAGCAGCAGCAGCAGCAGCAGCAGCAGCAGCAGCAGGCTTAGTCGTTAGAGCCGGAGTCCAGGGGCCCCAAGTACAGCGGTCCCGCTTGGGCGCGCCTCCAGCGAAATCAGTGAGCGAGTTCGGTGCGGCGATCGAGGAGTGGCCAAGAAGAAGAAGAGCAAATTGGTGCTCCAGCGAGCAGGGGCTCATGAACGGGCAGGAGGCGCGGCCCGTAGCTGGCTGCAGCGGCAGCAGCAGGCCCCAGCAGCCGCAGCAGGAGCGAAGCTCCGATTGGGCCCCCGCCAGCGCGTCCAACAGCCGGGGCCCGGCGCCTGCTATCCCCGGGCCCAGCGGCGGGCAGGCCCACCACGCGCTCGCGCGCCGCCAGTCCTCGAACGACAGCGCCTGCTCCTCGCAGGCCACACCCGAGCATTACGACCTCAGCTGTAAGGTGCGCTCGCAGCACCGCTCCTACCTGCCTGACCGCCTGCCTCCCGCTTCCTTTCTCTTCTCCTCCCCGAGCTCTCTCGGCCTGCTCCTTTTGCACTCGAGAGCGAGCGAGAGAGCGCGCAGCCCGTTTACCTGGCAGCTGCGCCTGCCGGCCGGATACCTTTGACTAAGACTGCCTTTCAACGATGCTCTTTGTGCCGGCTAGAGTTTGTTATAGACCGCCTAGATCAGCCTTTTTTCCCAGACGACACACAACTTACGATTCAATGGGCAACCTACTTTTTTTCATTCCTCCCAAAGACTAATCTCGTCTGCTTAAACGCTTTGATTAATAGACTGTTACTTTCAATGACTAAAGCCATTTTTTCCCGCAATAAGTTTGTTATTGCAAAATTCAATGTGATAAACTTTTGCTGCACCTCTACATCCGTGTGTACTGCTAAGACAGGCGTGTAAGTGTACTTACTTGCCTTCTACATTCATGCGCAAAGTAAGAAGATACGGCTACATGTATGCATATATAGATATACCTGTACAATATCCTATGCGCTAAGATGATAAAAGAAAATAAAGAAAACGTGCGGGAAATCCATGAAATACGGTAAAACATACTTGGAGCAGCAAACGTACATTAATAATAAAAGAGATCAATATAAAATTATTGCAAGAATATAAGAATTTTAAGCAAAATTACTTCACTTTATATTCAAAGCAATTATGCTGATGGCAATTGCGCCAGTGCTTGTTTGGAAAATGAACAACATTTCGAAACACATTAAATTCATTATTATTAAATAAAGGAAAAATGTATTTTATAATTAAAAGAGGTAAATGGCACTTATATTTTGCCTTGTTATTTACTATGAAACACATTTGAAACGTACATTTAATATGAGAAAACGAGTTTTAAATTTATGATGAAAATTCTTATCAAACGACCCTATAATGATGAGCAGAATTTTTTAAGAGAAAATTACTATTCTTACACAGTCTCTTATCAAAGCGTCAAGGTTCTTGTTTTAATTTTCTTTTTTTTTACGTTAATGCGTGAAATTTCAAATTTTTTAAAATGGATTGTAGTTATAGTCATAAGGCTATGAAGAAAAGTTTCTATTCAATCAATTCAAACAAATCTTTGTCCACAAAGTGTATCGTTGATTAAGAAAAGATTATAAGAATGATTCAAAAGTTATTTTTTTTGTGAAAATCTACAGGTGATGTTGTTGGGCGATAGTGGCGTTGGTAAAACCTGCATTCTCACGAGGTTCCGCGATGGTCAATTTCTGTCTGGCAATTATATCACAACCGTCGGCATCGATTTCAGGGTGATTCTTCAGATTTTCTAGACATGATTAGCCGTCACATAAAAAACAAAAAGTTTTTAACTATCGACCTTGAAACCTCATCAACCACAAACATAATCAATCGTTCATGAATAATACATAACAACAACAACAGAGCAAATAAATAGACGCAGACAGAAATAAGAGAATGCTAAAAACGTCTTCGACTAAGCCTAATATGCCAACCTGTGCTTTTTCTTGCAGAACAAAATGATCACAGTGGACGACTGCCAGGTGAAGCTTCAGATATGGGACACGGCGGGCCAGGAGAGATTCCGCAGCGTAACTCACGCCTACTACCGCGACGCGAACGGTAAAGCTTGGCTTAATTCACGATGAAAGCCGGGTGGTATTCAGGCAACCGCGGGCTGTGGCGGCGGCCGAGCATTTCAACCGCGAAATTCGATTTCGCTTTGAATCCGAAGGAGCCGAGGATTGCGGCGGAAGCGTTTTTTGCCAGTTCGCGCGCAACAAAAACCCATTGGCTCTCGGTCTGCTGGTGGAGGAGAGCCTCCGGGCTCTATCGGGGCGCGCGGCATTGACGAGTCCGCCGGGAATCGCTCGGGCAGCAACTACGATGGAATCTCGGGGAGCGGAGGGGAGGGACGGGGAGACCGTCGATGGATTCATAAAAGACGGAGATAGCGCGCCGGGAGGAAGTCATCTTGGCGCCGAGGCGCGCTGCGCTAGATTCGCAAAGTGGAGCGCCTCGACGACCGAGTCTCTTTCTCTCGGAATCGCCACTGGCGTCCTAGCGTTGCACGATCAATCTTCTTGCGCCCGCGACGAGTAGGCTAATTTCGACGACGAGTTTCAGGCTCTTCGATAACCCCCTCTCCTTCTATTCTCTCTCTCTCTCTCTCTCTCTCTCTCTCTCTCGCGCGCGCTCTTCCCACAACTTTGCCGGCGCCCCCTTTACATGGTCCAAGTTTGACTGACTGCACCGATGAACTCGTGGTTATGTGCTGCCGTGCGAATCCGTAATGGCGTGGAAAAAAATGCTAGGGAGGGTAAACAGAACTTAAGGGCCTTTGGAGAAACTTTATCGTGCGCAAAAAGAAAAGCATGTACGAGCTTGTGAAAATGTTCGATGTACTGAATTGGGCTGTGAGAATACATATCCAGTACACGTTCCGCCTACCCTACATTCTATGCTTTCTCTCGTGCGCTCGCAGCACTGCCCTTTGATATTCATCTATTTGCTCACACGCATAAGCAAATAA
The DNA here is from genome assembly GCA_030522585.1 of Anagyrus pseudococci. Taxonomy (NCBI): domain Eukaryota; kingdom Metazoa; phylum Arthropoda; class Insecta; order Hymenoptera; family Encyrtidae; genus Anagyrus; species Anagyrus pseudococci. Next base: position 3,069 of record JAPYYQ010003304.1, on the reverse strand, counting down.
AGTACGTAAATGATTTTAGTCTACGTTTTATAAGGATATTTTTATGCACAAAAATAAAGGAAATAACGTGCTTGTTTCGGACTACTTGGCTCTCTTATACTTGATAATTTATGAAGATTTTAACAACAATACCGCCGCCTACTGCAATGTATCTTGTTTCACTTGAAACGTCCAAGTTAGCAGAGCTGCAAGAAACATTTGAAACTTGTGCTCAAAGTGCGCGTAGTTATACAGAACAAACGGTGAGATGAAAACTGAGCAAATTTGTTATAAGAGGGGGAAAAAAACTATTCTATGTTATTCATTTTAATTTAACGTATTTACGCTTTACTATTAAAGGCATTATATACTAATATTATTTAATTTCGGTCGTGAAACAATTTTCAGTATTCTTTGCCAAGAGAAATAAGTGCTTCTGTAGGATGATTGGACTTGCCACGACTTCCGACGTCAATTTGACTTTTTCAATTCGTCTTGAAATTAAGAAAAAAACTCGATTAACCAAGCAACAAGCGATTTCAAGGGCTGATTTTCTTCGGCGCATGAAAAAGCCAACATCGACAATCTACAAGATTCGCAGAGCCAAGCGCATATCCGCCTGAAACAGCGCGCATTATTAGGATGCTTTCTTCTGCAAATGCCATTCGTTATACGTTATTACGTCTTTGTCAGTGTTAACGCGAGGAATGACATTTTTCTTATTGTCATTTCAGCACTGCTGCTGCTCTACGACGTGACGAATAAGCAGAGCTTCGATAACATTAGAGCTTGGCTAGGCGAGATCCAAGAATACGCACAAGACGACGTCGTCATTATGCTGCTCGGTGAGTTGGCTGTTAAAAATACCTAACGATCATCGCCTCTATAATAGCGAGAGCGGCCGAAGCTGATCGGGCGAAAGGGACGCGGTGACTTCGGCTATCGTTCAGGAATGCGTTGACAAGTCGATCGTGCATGAGTATAAAGGAAAAAAAGTGACACGAGCAGGATGACGATGGGAAAGCTGCATCGCGGACTAACAAATCTCTTCTTGTTTGAGATTATCAAAAAATTAACAAATATTACAAAGTCACTTAATTATAAATGAATTTTATGGAATTTCGTCAGTTGTACGATTATAAAGTAGTTAAACCACCTATGTAAATTCATAAAATTGTACGCTTAAGTTTACAAGTTAAAAATGTTAATTGCAGGTAACAAATGCGACTGTGGATCGGAGCGCATCGTGAAAAAAGAGGACGGACAAAGATTGGCGAACGAGAACAGGGTACCCTTTATGGAAACTTCAGCCAAAACCGGACTTAACGTTGATTTGGCTTTCCACGCAGTGGCCAGGTAAACACGCAATTTATTTTTATTCACAAAGTCTGTCAAGCTAACTTTTGTTTTTATATTATTATAGGGAACTGAAGGCGCGATCAAAAAAAGAGGAGGGTGACATGGACGCAGCTCGCTTCAACGTACAGGACTACCTACGTCAACAGCAGTCTCAGCGCAGCTCCTGCCTGAGTAACAATTGCTTGACGACCTGAGCGGCAAGATCAACAACTTATAACGTCTCTAGCCGATTTTCAACAGAATCACAAAACGAGGCGCTGCTGCCCAAGTCCTGTTCAAATGCCGACATTTTGTGTCTATATTAAGAATCGTGGGCTTTTTTTAGGTTTTACTTAAATCAGCCTCTCCGTAAAGTGTCGGTGTCATATGTTAATTTCGCTGGCGAAAATGTCTGAATAATAAATGACAAAAAACACAGCAAGCGTATGTTCATTTATCTATAGTTCTCTATACGTGAGATATATAGAAGATTGGAACAAACAATATATTTAGACAACTGCGTTGACCGTGACCGCATGTAAAAACTTATAAGTTTAATGTTATTGGGGCATTTACTCGAGCTAATAATGTATTCAAATGGTACCTTAACTGTACATAATGTAGTAGTGTTCGATTACAACAAATATATATGCAAAATACAAACTCCAAATGGCACAAGGCTAGAATCATAATGTAGGTACAAGACCAACTGATGTACATTACTTGAAGTGAATAATTTTTTAACTCATTTTAAGTTGCCGCACAAATTTTAAGAAATACCTATGGGTTTCAAATATTATCATTATAGACAAAATGTTAATGATTTAACATTAATTTAATAATAATTGCAACTACGTACATTGTAAGAATCTCTGCTTTCATTACAAATTTAAGAAATCAAACTCTTTTCTTTAAAATTTTCTTATATTGTTTTTATAAAGAAAGCAATTCAATTTTATTAAATATTAATAACTGTTACAATAATTATTATAAGAACGATAGCAAAAAGTATAGAAATCAAATAGAGATATTTTTCTTAAAAAGACAAAGGAAACGTTAAAGAACTAAAACTTATATTGTTGTATGTACAACAACTTGAATAAAAATCAAAAATCTTAGAAAATAGAAAAATATTGAAATATAAACTTGTAAAAAATGTTCAAACGTACAATGAAAAAAAACCAATGACCAATGAAGATGTTGTGTATAAATATAGGATATGTTCCATCTACTTATGAATTTCAAACATTAAAAATTATGTTTATTTTTAAATAACATTATAAAAAAATACATAAGAGACGTATTCATTATTATGTGCACAAACAATTGATGCAAATGCTTTCAGTAATACATTACTTGAGTTATACTATTTTGGTTTTTATAAATATGTTTGAGTAAGAATAAAAAAATACATATATTTTGTAAAAATAAATGATTATGTTAAAGACCAATTTTTTTTTCATTTTCTTACAAATCAACCATAAAATTTCTACCATAAAAATCTGAATATAATATAGCTACACATTCATTTTTGATAAATGTCGAAAATCTACTATGTATATTCATTTATAAAAAGGAAAATTTACATCACAGAAAAACCAAATTTTTCAAAAAGGATAAATAATAGATATTTACGAATCAATGTCACACAAACCTTTAAGGGGTTATATCCACCTTGTTGCCTCAAAAACAAGGTGTTTTTAATTATTTTTTTTAAAGGACATTCGAGATGAAAGGTGTATAAATGATACA
>JAPYYQ010003303.1:0-15642 GCA_030522585.1 Anagyrus pseudococci | reverse complement strand
TACGTCATAAGACAAGTATATACTTTCGTTATTATAAATTATAGTAATTTTTGCTAGAATTAAAATAATTTTTACTGAGCGATTTTTCTCAGTGTAGGTTAGCGCTTATTGTAAAGGATGGGGAGAAGCAAATAATGAAAATATTAATAACACAATTACCTACAATATTTTTTCATTTTAATTATTTTTATGGTTTTTAATAAACAAAAAGCTTAACAAAATTAATTTTTATCTACGTTTACAATTTCATTTGTAGGTAACATTAAATTCTGCATTTTGTTATCAGCCACAGTACATTTAACATGTTTGATAATATCTCTCTCATCACTTCTCACTAACATAGTCCTCAAACGTTTAATCATCGAACTTCGCATTTTTCTTAATCCAGTCAACATAGTAAGCTACCTCCGTGAAAACTGAAGGATAGTTGAATTTACCGCACTCACCTTCTCCATAAGCGGTAATAGCGATCAGCGTTTTATTCAACACGACTGGTCCGCCTGAATCCCCGTAACAGATGTCTTTTTCATTGGCCTTCTGAGTCCCTATGCAGATCTGACCCTCGTAAATACCACCGTATTTTTGGTATAATTCCTTGCATAGTTTTTTACTGACATACGGCAGCTCTATCACCTGCAGTTTGTTGGAAAATAAATAATGATTGTCACTGAAGGCGCCCCAACCAAGGGTTGCGAACTGATCTTTGCGTTCTTGTTCTTCCGAGATCACCTCAGTCCAAAGACTGATCGGCTTACGAGTTTCGCCGTATTCAAAGGCTGTCTTCACGGTAATCACCGCTATGTCATGAACCGAGTTCATGAAGGAGTTTAACTTATAAGATTCATGTTGTACCCACTTTTCGATATCGTGGGTGCTTCCGTTCACGCCCCTCTCAGTCGAGCCTGCGCGAATTCTAATCTCATCGTAAGAATAAGAATCTACGCAGTGGGCAGCGCTGAGGACGTAGTATTTGGAGATGATCGAACCACCGCAACGGAAACCATCGGTCTTATGCTCGATTTGCACTACGTATGGATACGACTTGATATCAGCGTCGGTGCCTTTAACGAGTCGCTTACGTCTGATTAAACTCCGCTGAGTCTCCGCAATTGCATTTGGATGACCTAAATTTTTGAAAATGGGATTAGTTACCATGATAACGTCAGTTTAATGTTTGGATCGTTGGTTCATTACTGTGTGCATAGATAGTGAAATATTTTGGGTTTTCAGTGGAAATTGATTCTGTTGTAAATTGTTCGTTAAGTTATTTAAAGTAAGTTTTTTTTACATCGCATGTGAGGAATTCGAACACATGTGAATGTAAAATGTGATGTAAGCTACGTTTTTAACCACAAAAATGGATAAATTATTATTTTTAATCATTCCAACCTCAAAATGGCATCTTTTACCAGATTTTGAGGTTAAAATGATAAAAATAGTATACTGGCCTGTTACGGGAGGTGTTTTTGCACCTCACCCGATGTTCTCCCTCGCTTCGCTCAGGAGAACAATCTTCGGGTGGGGCGCAACACGCCTAGCTCCCGCACCAGGGCAGTAATATACTATTGAGTGATAAAAATAAACTTACCATAAGTAGTCACGACAAATAAGAAAAGTACTAATAATAATTTCATCTTGTAAAAAATAATGTTCGTCTTTTTAATTATTTTCACCAACTCGACTTCCATTTATACTTTTGACTTGAGAGAAATTCAAATTTAAATACAGTATACTTAATGTATACTGATAATTATCAACTACTTATATGATTAATAGTTGTTTCAATTTAAGAATTTTCGAGAAGTTTTAAAGGCATCATGGCATAAAATTTAAATTGACGTACATATGAATTGATTGAATTGATTTTATAGCGTTAATAGCTTGTTCCAAGTACAATTGATGATTGATGATGCATTAGCATACAAGTGTGCAACGTAATTTTTTCGCAAAATCAACTAGTAATTTTTTTTGGCATTGGAGCAAAATTTGAACAGATATATTTTATATACATAAATTATCATGTAAATCACCTTATCAAATAATTTTGGACTGATAAATATCAGATTAATACGTTTTTTGAGTTGACGTCAAATTTTATATTACAATTTTATGCATACGCTGAGAGAAAAGTTTTTGAAAATATCGCTTTAGATTCCAAAATTTTTACTAAACTGTCCACGTAATGCTACCACAGGTTGTAAAAACCTAAAATTTTACTACTTTTTCTGTTAAATATTACTAGTCAGCTGGTAAATTTTACTAGATAGCAGTAAAACTTTTACAAATACACTTATAATTTTTTAAATTGGATTGTGTAATTTTTACAAGACGAGTTTGGCAATTTTCCCTTTACTCCAGCACGGACCGCGGAGAGAACGCGTTGTTTACGAATTTTAGCTGAGCTTACCTCAAAATAAATGAATTTATTTCGTTTTTTTGGGCAGGTACGCAGCCGTCTCGTCGGTTTAGAACCTAAATTCTATTATATTATCGTATGAATAATAGTACTTCATCGTCGCAAATAATTTTATTACCGAAATCGCGATAATTGATTAAGGCATATGTAGGGCTAATGAGTATATCAAGATAGCAACGCGATTCTAGCAGACTAGGCCACCTTCAATCCATGGATCATCGAAGTTAAGCATCAGGGAAGGCAGTTCGGACTTGGATGAGTGACCGTTTAAGAAAAAAAAAATTAGTAAGTGTTAAAATGTGGGAAATTTCTTTTTTCTAAGACGAAAAAACAGTAAATTTTACCAGACTAAAAGTAAAAATTACTACATTGACAGTCTGTAGTCGGATTACACCTGGACAGTATTGTAAAAAATACGGAATTTCAAAGCAATATTTCCAAAAACATTTCTCTCCGTGTAATAAAGAATAATAGCCCATTAACTGTATACAAACGAGGCTACAGTAGCAATCAAATTTATTGTCTGGGTGAATAGATTTATTTTAATTTGTTTAAAAATACTATTTAAGGCTTGAGAATCTACGTCGACAAAAATCAAATGGTTGTATAAAATGATTTATTAAATACAGTATTTTATACGGAGCCGCGTTACCTGGAGCGTGCCGTGTGCAACCGCGCCGGCTGCCGCTGTGCTCGCGTAGACGCGTGTACGCACGTATTAGTGTATACGAGCGCGCTTAGTCGCGGCGCTGTACATCGGTACACAAAAATTTTAAATGTGTGTGTGTAGCCGACCCAGGCCAGTGTGTTACAATATTGTATTTAAAAACACGCGATAATACCGTTAAAACGATATATGACTTGCTTATGTGCGTTAAAAACGTTTTTTCTAATTTAATATTTATAACAATTAAATAAATAAATTTTCATATTTTCTACTTGCATTAAGTAAGTGACGTAAGAAATGTTCCTTTGAAACGATGTTTCGTGTTTATAAACGCTTATGAATTATTCATAATTGTTTATTAATAATTAATAGAATAAATAATAATACTAATTATTTATTGTTTAAATAAGAAATCTTAATTAAACAAATAATTTAATTAAATTTAATGAATTGTATTGTTCTTATACTAAAGCTGTTACAGCTTATATAGGAAAAAGTTTTTAGTGCGATTTTGCGCACGCTCGCTACTCGCTCGCGTGCTCAAAATCGCACTTTGCACACGCATTTAGGAAAAATATCGTTCGATACTCGTGGAAAAAGTCATTCTTAACTCGTGTGTGTTGTCACCCTCGCTTCGCTCGGGCGACAAACCTCACACTCGTTACGAATCACTTTTTACGCACTTGTATCGAAATGTACTATTGAGATGCACAAGCGCTGTTAGCTAGGTGGAGAGGATGCTACCTACTGATCTCGAGGTCGAGGGTTAAATTCCCGCTGGAAACTGTTTTTTGTTTTTAGGGTGTGACGGATTTTCGTTTTACTTTTTCGTTACATGCTAGATTTGAGCTCTCACTGATTCACTCCCATCCGAAAGTACCTAACGCACCCAAAGAAGTTTTACTTAAAAAATGCTCGACAATGGTAGAGCCGATTAATTTTCTGCCCGATTGAAATTAGCAAGAAAGGAGGAGGGTGAGCGGCAATTCATAGCATCTTCTCCGTTGCTCCGACGTCGCCACGCGGATGATAAACAGCTAATATCCCTGTATTTCCGCTCGGTCGCATGCCGAGCCTCGATTCCGCCGATAATCGGATTCTCTTTTCATGGGACCCTGGAGCTTCATGACAAGAGTGCGCGCGCGCGAGAGCCAGTCAACCGAGCTAGGGCTCAAGGAAAAAGGATTGGCCGGATACGCGGCGCATAACCTGTGCCATACCCGAGCCTCTAACCCATCCCCCCTTACCCTTCCTACCCTGGAATGGAGAGAGAAAAAAAAGACGGGTATAGACGGGGATGAGAGGGTAGTAGGCGAGGTGAGAGAAAATGGAAGGCGAAGATGAGCGTCCGGGCTTCTCAAAATTCGTTCGATTCGCTTTTCCGCCTGATGTATCTCTCTCTAGCTCTTTCTTTTTCTCTTCTTCTCGATGTTGGAAAATTTATTTTCTCTGCTTTCCGTTTGCTCCTCCTTTTTAGCTTTTTTTTCTCTCTCTTGCCATCCTCTTTTTTCTTACCCAGCTGCGTCGTCGATCTGTCCGTATCACGGTGATTTAATGGATATTTTTTTTTCTTTTAAACTTATTTTCCATCTAACCTTATTTGCCGCTGCCATTACCGTAATTTTATTGTTTGCGTGCGAGAGAAAGCTTTCGCCATGGATATTGGCTTTGATAATTTTACAAAAAGTGGGCATTTTTTTTCAAGCGAACCCTTATTTATCGTTTTAACGGACAACAAAGAAAAAAGAAACAGTTTGAACGGTAGGAAAAAAACTAATGTTCCACGTTTAAAAAAAAGCGAAGCAAAAAGGGAAAAAGTTAAACATCCGGAATCCTTTGAGTAATCAGAGCCCATTCGATCGGCATTATCGGCAATTTGCCATGAGCTTAATTGAACTCCCTCGTCTTTATTAATTCGCGCTCGTCAAACAAGAGAGCCTCCTCCTCCTCCCTTCTCCGTTATAATTTCGCAGTGCTCCTCTCATAAATATCCTCTTCGGTCGTCGCCTAGTGGAGCTCGCATTCAAACCAACGCGAATTAGCAAGCGAAGGGAGGAGGAGGAGGAGCTCGAGTGGCATTCAGCAGTAGCAATCGAGCGTCAAAGATCTTTAAACGCTCTTCTCGCTTTTCAGCTCGCCCAGCGGCTCGTCCCTCTGTCTCCTCGCGGCCCCAAAACACTTTTCTCAAAAGCCAAACGGGAGCGGGAGCCAGAGAGAAAGGAGGGAGAGTTAAGTGAGAACTCGGTGCTTATTGACAAACCACGGGCTGGCTGGGAGGAGAGCGACGACGAAGCTTCTACTCGAATCCAGCCGATACGCTCGGCTTGGCTGGTCGCTTAACTCACTACGAGCGTATCTTCTCCGTCTACCGCGCTGAGCTTTGTTGATTTATTCAGTATAATTAGCGACGACTCCAGCTCCCACTCGCACGCGCGATCAAACATCCAGGTGTTACAGCAGCTTGACAAACTTTGAATGTTGCAAATGGGTTAATAGCTTCAGACGCAAGTGTGGATTATTGATAAGCTGTGCGGATTATTGATAAGCTGCGAAAATGACTGATAACCGAAATAAATGAGGCTTTTGGATTATTCAAAAAATTCTGGTTAATTTGAGAAAAGATCGGCCGAGGTACGCGAATACGAAAGATAATAACGAGCCCAGGCTGTTCGGGTAGTAAAGGGGGATCGCCGTGGAAGGTCTCGCATTCGAAGAGGGCGTGAATCTTTCACGGCGTATTTGCCGCGAGCGCGTAACAACTTTGCCGGCGATGCCGGAAGAGAGGCGGACCGAGAGAGAGAGAGAAAGCCGTCTCTATAGAGAGGCAGCAAGCCCTGCGTAGCGGAGGGGGGAAATTTCCGTCGAAAACGCTAATGAAATCCAAGGGAGCAAACGAGCAATTTCTGAAGGTGGCTTACCGGCCACACGGCTTAATCTAACTCCGCGGAGGAGCGGCTACGAGAGGAGGCCGAAGTACCGGCTTTCGACCAAGTCATCCGCGAAACTTGTCCCACCTCCTCCTCCCTTCTCTTTCCTAGCCCTTTGCCCTGCCCGGCGGCTTGGCATACGTCGACAATGAAACTTTGTTCGATGAGAAACCCCGGGACGTCGATGTCACCGGGAGGAGAATGCGGCTGCTGCTGTAGCGCCTCGTCGGCGCCCCATTGCCTCTCCCGCTCCGAGGGAAAATTTTGATATCGGAGATCCGTATCGTCCATGTCGAGCTCCACGGACCGCTGCGGTTATTAGATGAGGGCTGTCCTGCTTAATTTTTTCCTCCCGGTAGCTTGCTGCGACTCGAGCCGACGGTATGAGGTACACCGTAAAATTGGATCGATCGACTGTTAAATTTATATTGCCGTAATTGTGGAGTTTGCCACTTCTTTTTTTTGTTATTCATTATACCGCGGTATTGGAGTTCCAGATAAATATTCAGAATTTCTAGGAGATGATAATATTCAAGGGGGATGATATAGCTGCAACGTCGAGTTTTCCAACGAATGATCTTAATGCGAAATTTCGTCGTTTCCGACACGTCGAGAACAAAAGTTGCAATATTCTATATATCCCAAAGCCCGAGCCTCATAAATCTTCCCAGGACAGAGAATGAAATCTTGAGGCTGTATCAACGTGCGGAGAGAGAAACCGCGTCAAGTTCTCCTCCAGGAAACTCCGGCTAGATTGCCGCCCCCGAACAGTTTCCAAACCTCGGCTGATGAATAAAATAAGGTGGCGCAGAAGCGAGAGGAGAAGGAGGGATTTGGGGAGGGGGGGGTTGGAGGTCGGGAGGCAAAGTGGGAATGTTCGACGCGCGAAACTTGCTACGTGAGAGAGGACGTCGACTGCATTACACGCAATCCAAGGGATAAGAGCTCGAGGGCCAGGGAGGGAGGGGGGGGGTTAACATATCGGCGCTAGGTAAGCCTGAGGGTCTGCGTATGTGACACTTAACCTTATTTAAGCCGGTCCGGAGCGTAAGGCGACGCCGGTAGCGGCGTAGTTAAGCCCAAGCGACGATGTATCGATATGCAGGCGCACGTTGGAACTTCAAAGAGATTTCGCTACGGAAGGAAAGGAGGGGGGTATGTGTAGTTCGAAAGAGAGGTAAATGGATGGAAGAGGAAGTAGAAGGGAATAGACGGACATGTACTTAGGGATTCTTGCCCCTCGACGAGGTGTAAGTGGCTATGCAGAGTACAGAGAGGAGAATCGGAGATTGATAGAGGTACGGTGTGGGGGAGGGGAGGAAAGCACGGGCTATCTCTCCGCACCTGACGCCGATGAAAGTTTTATGCCGACTACAGACTGAGAATACGAATTGACTCCCGCTGACAACTGACTTTTATTTGCCTGCAACTTTTATGCGACTTGGAGTGTATATTATATGCAGCCAGGGGGATATTTTGTATACGTACGTAAACTTTGGGATATCGTTTCTTCTACTCTTCTCTTTTTTTTTTATACCTGTTTTCTTTTTTTTTTTAATAAAAGATAAACTTTTTATGAGTTTGAAGGTTTCGTTTTAAAGTTGTAGGTACAGATGAAGTGGAAGGAGGCGATAGAGGATAAACACGATCTTGCAAGAAATCAAGAAAGTTCGACAGAGCAGCTGTACGATTGGTTGTAAAATTAAAAGTTTTAAAATAATCTACCGCAACTTATTCGGCCACTGCGAGGTTGATGTTGCATGAAAAAAAAAATGTCATTTTTAGAGACCGCGATATAAATAACAGAACACGGCCAACGGTAAATAACCAAACAAGTAATTCCAGTCGTAAATAAACCAATTCCAGCGCGTAATCGAGATAGCGAATTCAATAATCATGAATCACGCAATATTAAAAAAAAAGAGAAAGACGAACGAAATTATGAATTAAATCAGCCGAGTAGCAGTGGTAGTGGAAGCGAAAAAAAAAGAGTTTACAAAGATAGGAGAAAGTAATTCTAAAGCTCGATTAGGCGGCTCGTCGCGTACAAGCGTTGCTCGCGCGCAAGGTCACCGCGCAATCTCCGCCGGCGCTCGATGAAATCTCACTCGGGGCGAAATTGCAACGAGTTTTGCCCTCGTGCAGGCGTCGCCCGAGCCTTATATACACGGCCTGGTGAAAAAGGAGGAGCGAAGAAGGCTAGTCCGCGTGGTGCGAGGAATTTCCCTCAGCGATTCTCCCGGGTCGGGGAGAAAAGCTTGCGTCATCTTCGTGCCGATGTATACTCCCTCCTCCTCCGGCTTCTTCCCATCCACACTGAGCTTGCAATTCCTCTTGGCAATTTAGCGGTAACGCTTGTCTAAATAGGCGATAACGCGGGGCGCGCGCGGCGAGTATTGCTTCGCGGCCGGCGTTCTTACTGCTGCTCCTGCAGCCTGGGGTTTATTGCTTCGGCATAAATGCGAACGCGAGAGTGCGGCTCTCGTGAAATTGTTTTTGCCCCCTCCCACCACCGACTACCCTCGTTTTATTTGCATCCACCGCTGCTCTATGCGCTTTATTCTTGATTAAAAACATTAGAAGAGCCGACTGAAAAATGCAGGTTCATCTTTTCTCCATATAGCTTTGTCCAAAATGACGAAATCCGATATAGAAAAGCTCGCACGTGATCGAAAGAATAAAAGCGCGTGTCATTTGTGAAGATTAACGAAAACAATAATTTCAATAAGCAGTCGAAATTTCTCTATGAAAGACCAGAGGAAAATGACGTTAAATGATTTTTCAGAGGCGCGCTACGCGGTAATCCACGCAAAGAGGAAGAAAAGTGAAGGCTAGAGATAAGGGGGGGGGGGAGTAAGACAGCGTTGCTGAATGAAGAGGGGGAGCTCGAAAGCCCGCTCTCCTTGAGAAACCTGATGAGCAGCTCTAGCGAAGCTGGGATTACTCGGAGGTGGCGCGCTCGGTACGGTAATCCGGCAAATCCACGTCATTCCTCATGTACAATCGATGAGGACGACCACCAGCCTGGCCTTTTGCTCTACCTCTGCAGCGACATACGTATAACGCCCCTGCCGAGAGCAGGACAAGTTTCGAGTATGAGGCGAGACCTCGCATATCTCTTCGACTTGGCTTTAATTTTATTTGTTCCAGTCTAAACGGTTTTCTATACTTAGGAAACACAACTTAATAAAATAAATATTATTCCATTTTAAATATTGGATGACTTTACTTTTTTCTCTCCTAGTTTCGACTATTGCTGTGAATAGCTGTTTTTTTTTCAAATTGTGGACAACACAAGAGCGTCGTCTTACGTACCCAATAACCAAGAACGAGAGAGTAAGGTAGAAGCGCAATCCGGTCATCGCGTTGCGGACTTTTACGCGATGCACTACGACTGCTGAAGGTCGTAGGGCTGCAATTCGGAAGGCAAGGCCTGCGCGTCATCCCTAGCGCTTGTATATCACGTCCTTTTCCATAGCGAGTTTACGTCGGCATTTCCCTTATCCTTCCTTGCTCTTCTCCTCTTCTTTGTCGCGTCGTTGTTGTTATTGTTGTTGCTGCTGTTGGCTGGCATTGTTGTCGGCGTCTTTTACGAGCGAAGCTTGTCTTTGCCGCGTCCCCGGGGTATCTTTATGGCTTTTCGGATGATTAATAGAATATTATCTCGACTCCGGGGGCTTCGGGGCCTGCTTTCATAAAAAATTTTTTCGCTTTCACGTTAATACGAGCAGCAGCAGCGACGGCGAAACTGCATTTTTCAACTATACTCGTAAAATAAATCTCGCTCGCGGTAATAGTCCCCTTATTGTTATAATCTTTTTTTTTTTAAAGAAAAAAAGAGGGAAAATAGAAAATCGTAAATATGACAAAAGAAACTATATCCATTTGAGTATAAAGGAGGCGAGAAACGAATGAAAATTTAACAGGCTATCAAATAGCCCTTTCGCACCGCCACCTACGCCGTCGTCACACGAGCGCATTCAAGAAATAATTCAGCCATTTCACAACTGACTAGCTTTCTCTATCTAGTCGAGTTGCCCCTACTTGCCCTCCCTGATAACACTTGCCTGGCGCTTCTTCTTAAAGGCGGGCTAGCGAGATTGAGCGGAGAAAGGGACGAGTAGCACGGAAGTAAGAGAGTGAGGGGGGGGAGGCCTCGAAGGCGCAAAGGATGGGCTGGCTGACAACCCTTTACATTTTAATTACGCCCCATCTTAAAAGCCAATAAAGTCCTCGGCCGTGTCGCTTCTCTGTCCGCGCGAGCCTCCTCGAGCCCCCCCTTCCATACCTTCGCTCTCCTCGAGCCGGCGGAGGGAAGGACGGCAGCTGGAGGAGGCAAAATTGCGCAAGGGCTGCTCCGTGGCCTTTCCTCTTGGAACTTGCCTCTCACTTCCTCCCGAGCTTATCCCTCTATTCAAACGCCAGCTTGCGGGCAGGAGGGGAAGGGGCGAGCAGTAGCGAACACACGCGTTCTTCTTTCGCAGCCGGCTTCGTGAACAATATCCCTTTATCACCGGCACGCTCTCGATTCAAAGTTCTTCTACTTTCCGACACGCGCACCCTATACCACTTCTGACTCTCTTTCTCTCTCCCGCCAGCCGGAAGTACAAACGCTAGCTCATTTTTTAAGCGGCCCTTTTAACTTCTTTATTTCGCCGTTTGCTGCAATTGATGGCTCCTCGATGTGGAATGAGCCTGTTGTATAAGAAAGGGGGATGCGAGGAGGAATAAGGAATTGATGCGTACGCTAACGGACTGAGACTCAAGATTCGTACGCGACGTTATTTGACGTAAAGCGCACGTAAATAATTTAACGAAAAGAAGAAACAAGCGGGCTCTTTTTAATTTTCAACGAAAAGTCGAATGTAAAAAGTAATTAAGAATCCCATTAGCGAGGCACAAAGAGTAGCGCAAAGGGTCGCCGATAAAGGCAAAGGGGGGGGGGGAAAGAGGAAAACCCAGAGAAATCGGTCCTCCGGATCGCAAATTTCCTCGCAAGAAAAGTAACGGCTCGTTAAGTCGCAAGCCCCGATAGTCTCGGGGGCTCTCTTTCTGCGCGCGAGCGTTTTACTTAACAGGTGAGCGGAACCAGCGAGCCGCGCGCTCGAGTGGACGCGCGGCAGTAGCAGCCCCTTGTCGAAGCAGCGCGCTTCCCGTGTATTTCCATTAGCTTCGGCCTTTCTCTTTTTCCGCATTCGTCTCTCGTTATTCAACGAAGAGAGAAAAAAGGGGTGGGGGCAGGAGGAGGAGAAAGAGCCAACCGATCGATGCCCTTTTTGCGCTCTGCGCATTCAGCCGCCTTTTTCATTTTGCATAACTCGATCGTAAATTACATGCTCGTCCGAAGCCTCTGTACGTAATTAAACTCCCTCTTTTTGTTGCACGTGCTCGATGAAACACTTTATAAATTTACCCTTTTTCTACACTTTTTTTTCCATTTTTCTTATAACGTGTATAATATTGCTTTATAAATGTCTGTAACGTGTGCTAGGTAAAATTTCCTTTTATCTATATCAACGTAAATACGGGCAGAGCGTATTTTGCCTTCATAAATTTTTACAAGAACTTTTATTACACCACCGATAGTTAATTATCATTTATTTTTCCGATACAGCCGATAATTGCGTAATACACAAAATAAAATGTTACGAAAAAAAACAGGTGTTAAAAAAAGGAAACACGCGACACCTCGGACTACTTTCTTCGCAAAAATAATTCTACTTTAATCCCCGAGTCACTTCGGCCAGAGCGGCGAATCCTCTGCGGAATAAAATAACAATAGCATCGGCGAATGAAAATCGATTCTCGCTTTCATACCCAAGTCACGGCAGAAACCACACCGAAGAGGAGGCTCCAAATGCCAAGAGGCGAGAGAATCGCGCGAAAAACGCGAGCGGCAGCTCCGAGAGCCAAAAGAACAACGAATCCGATAAGACAGTCTCTCTCTCTCTCGCGAGCGAATCGACTATAATGTTTCGCTATACGGTAGCGCGCGACGCCTAACATCGGCGCGCTCATTATTTCCTCTCCCTCCTCTCGCGCCATCTCGGGTAGCGCCGGCTCGGAGGCCGTTGGGCGAACGGAAAAAGGCCGGCATCCATTTATTCATAGTACTTCATAAATAAATGTATGATAGCCTCGGCCGACAACGGCGGAGCCTCCTTCTCGGCGCTATTTCGGGGATCTTTTTTCTCCTCCGTGTAGCCTCGACCGCTGAGGCTTCCCTCTGGAAGAGTAATGCAGAGCCAGCCAACCATGACAGATGCTTCTTCGAGAGAGCAAATGTTGACGAAATCCCGCGTTAATTTGCACTTATATTTGGGAGTCTCTGAGCAACGTGATAAGCAGACCGTCGGAAGATTATTTCAAAAATGATTCGTGATCGCGTGATCGCGCGAGATGAATTTATCTATGATGAGAATATTTATAAATATGTCTAGGGATATACATCTTCATCGAATTACATTGTGATATATATATATATATATAGTGTTCGTTAACGGTTGCCTGGATTCAATGAAGCGTTTAAAAATCTGCTATGCAACTATAACGATTCAGTCACGCGTTGTGATAAAATTTTATACACCGGTAGTAAAGCTAATGTGTCGGTATGGGACAAAAGCTATTATACATATGTGCATAAGCTATGGGACAAAGTATAATTTGTTCGTAAAAAAAATAAACAGTAAATTTTATTATGATTATCCCGTATTCCCTTACGTTTATCAATATCACGTAATTGCGCTACCCTTATCAACGAAGCACTGTAGGAATTACGAGCCGATGTATTATCTTTTATATTAATATAATTGCATCAATAATTAACCAGAGAGAATTTTTCAGTCCGTTATTTTCCGAGAAACGGGCAACGGGAGCATCGATAACGCGTACGTGGTAAAAGGCGCGATACTCGAATTGCTCGCGTGACACCCCCCGGACAATGAAACATGCTAGCGCATGTTTACGTATTGTAAAGAAACGAGTTCACGTGGAAAACCAGACGATTCCAATATTCTTAATTATACGTTATTGTATGTCAATCATTGATGTATCAAACGTTTCTCCGTTTGAAACTGTAATTAATTACAAGGTATACTTCGAATTTTCTTTAAATGTAAGGTTAAGTAATATTAATGTTATATTTTATGGTTACTCACGTAAATAGGAAAAATATAGATGCGCCTTATTGACTTGAATACATACCTGAAACGAAAAAAAGAATACATATTTAACCTCTACATTTCAAAAACTATGAATAATTACGGTTTAGACTCATACATTCTGATCATACATTCGTTTTGTAATCAAGATTTAAAAATATACAGAAATGCAAGATTGACGTTTTGATAAAAATGTATTTAAAAAAAAAATAATGTCACTCTGACTAAAAAATGGAAACAGAAAATCGAAAATCTCTTCAAAAGACTGAATAAAGTAGTATACATGAAGTTTATTCTGAAAAATATCGTAACAATATTATTCTCACAAGCTCACCTCTTTTTTAATTAGTCCCTAAAACACAGATTTTGCTTTTTGTTTTGTATTTTTCGCGTAGTACGAATTAGCGGTTAATACACAATCTGGTGCGTTCGCAAACGGTAGAGTGACAAGAGTCGTGGTAACAAAACAAAAAAAGAAAAATGAAAAAAAAAATGAAAAAAAAACCGCAGGGTGAAGACGACGTAGCAGTAGCTCGGCACAAAGAAAGAGGTAAATGCACTGAGAACAACAGGCGGAAAACTTGCTTGTCTTTGTGCAAGCTACCGTGAGTTTACAATGCCGCGTTTAAGTTGCCGTTTCGATGCTCTTTTTTTCTCTCCTTTCCGCTTTTTATTCTATTCAGCGTATTATTTTCTTTCTTTGCTCGGTCCCCCTTTTTGCAATGTCTTTTAGCTTAAAAACAAGTTTATTTCAAAGCAACGAAAATATTGTTTAATTAAATCTCGAAAGTGACTAAAATAAATATTTTTCATAATGTTATCACGATAATGCAGTGATATGGAACACACAGATCAAGACGATAAAGGATTTAAATCGAAAACGAACAAATTTCATACATCAAAATCGCAAGCTCATACGGTGGAAAAGCTCACGCACAGAAAATCTAGCTGCGATGTCACATGAGCCGTGATGGTCAACGTGCCGTAATATTACATCCATTTTGTATCCAAGGCCATTTCTTTTGGACACGCGATGCGAATCGTCTCAAGGTTTTTGTTCCGTGTACGTGGGTTTGGCTGCCCTCGCGATCAAATGTGGTTGGGATCGACGTACACGTTGAAATAAATATGTGTCCTATGCTTCTATCTTTTGAGTCAAGTCGTGTGTGAAGGTGAACTCGAGCTTGGGCAATTTTTTTATTTGGGGTAGTTTTTTTTCTTAATATTAGACTTTTTTTGTAATTAAAGTACATTCAACGAGTGAAAATGTGACTTTTTCTAAGTGAGTTGTTTAGAAGTCAAAGCTTGTAATATTTTGGAAATTCAGAATTATATATCCTTTTTACGGTTATAACAAAATTTAATGTTTACCATTATTATTCAGTTTTCGGCTTTATTATGCATACAGGCCGATGTAAAGTTTAATGTCGAATACGGGATACGTAATTATTATTTAAAATTGCATTTTCAGAAATACATACGCACGACTGAGGCTACACAATAAATTCCCAAATTTACGTTGTAAATCATTTACATTGTTGGTATTGATCACCTATACAAAAGCGAAATTGAAAGTCAATCAAATTGATCAAAATTGAATACAATATTTTGAATAAAGGTTGACCGTATAAAAAAATATTCAAGTCGATCATTCACGTCCATTTAATTTTCTAAAAACATGAACAACAAAACTAATCATAAAATCTAAATTTTCAAACCTCTCTCATATATGATTCCCCCATTTTTTTTGCTCTCGGTACATTTTCTCGATCATAAAACAATTTCCAAGCCTACGCAAAGAATAACCCGACGCGAGTTCTTTACCGAGAGACGGGGCTCGAGTTTCGTCTTTAAATTGGCTCTGGTCCGACGTCGCTGTTGCCGTCTCGGGAGGGTGTTTACGCCAGCGGCGGAGGAGCCCTCCCCCCTCGGCCTAGAGCTAACAAGCACATAGCCGGGCCAAGCCCAAACAGAGTCTAAAATAAACAGTTTCTCCCGACACTGGCTACGCCGCCGACGTCGACGACGAGGATGGTGACGACGAAGCCACTGCCTCGGCAACACTCGCAACAGGTAATCTCTCGAGGTGTTTTCGTACCGGCGTTTTCCGTTCTGCTTCCCGTTTTCGCCTCTTTCGCGCTTTTGACGGCCGGCCAAGCCTGACGATTTCGGCCTCTGTGTGTAACTCGTAAGGCTTGTTTGCATTTCGGTCGAAGTGACGAAGTGAAAAATCCGCTGGGCGAATTTACAAGGTTGCGATCTAGACTTCATTTTTCTCAATTATGTTACTTGAGATAAATAGTGTATCGAACAATTTCGTGTGTTTAGAAATTTGCAAAAGCAAGACAATTTTTTTCCATCATCAGACGCACTAGCACACGGAGAGACTGGTTCGGTAAAAATTATGGTAGTTCCAACGGTAATCTTGGACCTCCTTGTTTCCTACCATAATTTTTATAGGAGAACGACTTG
>JAPYYQ010003302.1:0-18098 GCA_030522585.1 Anagyrus pseudococci | reverse complement strand
AGAGCCGCCCCGAGACAGAAAGAAAAACAGAAAAAAAAGCCAAAAAAAAAAAAGAAAAACAGACCTCGAACGGAAGGCACACACAGTCGCGCGGATTTTTCCGTGCCGCACGTGCGCGCACTCGGCTGCTTGTTAATACAACCCAGACAAGAATAAAGAGCCGTCAGGGGAGGGGCTAGGGGGGGAGGCGCAAAAAATATAGCAGACGATACACTGCCTCCACGTGTGCGGGAGCGGAAACCTTGGCCGGCGAGGCTCAGACCTCGAGTATGATCGACAAAAAAGAAAGAGAGAGAGAGAGAGAGCATAATACAGCAGGCGTTGATCGAAGCTCTATACCGAATTGGTTTTAATGGTCTCGCTTGCAGTGCGCTCGCTAGGGAGCCCGGAGCTTTGCACAGGTGCTGGTATATATACGGGCTTTGATTAAACAGACGAAACACGTCAATGATTATGTATCTGCGTACATGGTGGCATTTCGACCCAGCCACTCGCGTGATTTCATCGATTGCCCGAGCCTTGTATACCCGGGCATCTTTCAAAAGCGTTATTGGCACAGCTGTGAACTTGAGACTCGCTCTCTCTCTCTCTCTCTCTCTCTCGCTCGCTCGTTCGACGGCAGCATTGACGTTATTAAACGCTGAACAACCAGAGCCGTGAATTAGCGTCGATTATCGCATTAGCGCTCGCTCGACTGTATGTGCGTTCGTTATTTTTTTTCTCCTCAGTGGAAGGGGAGAGTCGCAAGCTCTCGTGCTTTCTAGGCTGGGCGCCCGTTGCAGCAAAGCGGAAACTCATCTCTTCGCGCGTCTCTATCGCTCATGACCCGGATTAACTCGGCACTGTGCGAGTACACATAACGCGCGTGTCAAAACAGGAAAGCCGGCACGTGTGTGTCTGAGGCAAAAAGCACGGCATTCCTCGCTCGTTAGTCAGACGAGAGAGCGGGCCTGGATACAATCGCCGCTTCTCTTTTTTCTCCCGCGTGGGAGTTTGCCGCTTTTTGCCGTCTATGTCGCCGGGGATTTTAGGAATATTAATTAGCAAGCTAATGGGCTTATTTATACGACAAGTCGAGTTTAAATATTTTATTCGGGGGAAGCAGGCGCTTTTATTGGAACAGTTCGTGGAATAACGCTCAAAGATAACGTCCGACGGTTATAATAGCGATCGGTGCGTTTAATAAAAGACGATTATCCTTTGGACACGCAGACTCGAGACAAACAGATTCGTGATAAATTCGACGATGGTCGCACGAGGGTGTTCGCCAGATATATAGGCGAACGAGCCTCCTCCGCACGCGCGCGCTTGCGACACAACTCGGGTGAATCATGTACACGCGACGACTCTCCAGAGAAGCTTTTGCGAACGAAAAAAAAAAAAAGGAGAGAAACGCGTGAGGCAATGCAAAGAAATTCCGTCGACTCACCCTTGACACTTTCTTTTTCGTGTAGACCTCGTCGTCTTCGGAGGCAGTTGCGAAATTTAGATTCCCCTCGCAGTAGCCGGCGTTCAGGCCCATTCTGTAGATCTCGTCTTTGCACGATCTACCGTCGAGGCTGAAATGAAAAATCATTTGTTTCTTTAATTGTTCGATCGTTACGTTTCGTAAGGAAGGAGAGCGGGAATTTTTAATAAATTCGAAACTACACAGTATTGTCGATAATTTTCCGCGTCAAATGTTTGTCGGCGCGATAAAACCAGGTGAATGGTATATTTTGAAGTGGCACTTAACGGCAGCCGCGACGACGACGCATATTAGCCGTGTAAATAGTTATAATTAAATACAATGTCTGATTCAGTGCTAAATGTACGTAGAGTCGGGCTAAATGTGGAATTACAATTTTAGCCGCGCATTAACCGAGAGACGGAAATAACGTAATGCCCTATACGACGACGGGGGATTTAAGCGAGTTTATAAGAAAAATATCCAGATCCGTTTCTTCAAAAATTCACGAGCGAGAAAGATATTCATCAATTCGTGAGAGAAGTTTGTGTATGTGTGTATACACATATAGACGGCTTTGCTACTTCTTTACACACTTCATAGTCACGAATGTGCTAAAAAAAGACTGATACTCGCAAATGTACAACGCTGCCTTAGCAGCGGTTATAAATAAAAATACTTCTGGCGTAGGCCGTAGGTACACTTTCATTTATTCATTCGTCTAAGATTCTATTCATCGTTCGAAAAATAAGAAAAAAAAATAACAGCAAAATAATTCGCTCGAGACAACAGCTCGTGTGTGTGCACGAGTCGACTTCCTATTCCACGTTTGTCCATCAAACAATGGTATGTGCGAAATCACGTTGCATACATATAAAAGCTGTGTAAGAAAAGAAGGGGGAAAAAAAGCGAGCGAATACATGTATTTAGCGACACGAAGCCACGATAGCGGCGTGGGCAGCAGGCCAGAAGTGTCGCGAAGGCGACGAGCCAAAGCGCTTAGAATTAAAGGACGTCGGCCGGGACGCGGGTCAGGCACGTGCACGAAGCAAGAGTCGACGGACGCGCGGGCACGTTCGAGCGCACACGCAGGGGCAGCGATAAGCCAACTCTCTCTCTCTCTCTCTCTCGCGAATAGCTCGTTATCCGTTCTCGAGTGCATTGCGCGGCTAAGAATAGCCAGCGGGAAATCCAGCTGGAAAGATCTCTCCCCTCTTGATTTTCAATACGCGAAAGCTCATATTTATTGCAAACAATTCTTCGGGACAGCAGGACAGGTCGCGTAATGCTCGACATTCCATTCTCCTAACGAGATGCTATCGAGCGCCTCTAAACTCCGCGGTCTATCTCATCTCGGAGCAGCGGTATATGAGCAAAAAAGGCGACCGGATATATCCCAGGAGCAGTAGCGCGAGGAGAACGATCACGCGGCTCCGTTGCGAAAGTGGAAACGCGCGCATTCCCGCGAGGAAACGGAGAGGGACAGAGTGAGAGCGCCTCGTCGTATATGGGGGATCGAGCGGCCGCCGGCGTCCTTCGACGACCTTACGCCGCCCACCCGCCTCTGCGCGCCCGCACCTTCACTTTCGCGATCATTATCGCGACCTCTCTCTCGCCTGCAGACCGTCTCTCGCGCTTGCTACTCTCGTCGCCACCCATCGACTCTCTCTCTCTCTCTCTATCCCTCTGTGACCGACGGTCTGACTATCTAGGGAAATACTAGCGATCACTGGATTGGCTAAGTAACCGGGGCTCTTGTTTGTAGGTCGATATGCTTTGGTGTATTTGACAAGGCTAATGATGCGTTATTTTGGTTTCCTACGATCAATCTTTATGTCTGATATATACCGTTTATTGTTTTGAATAAGTTAATAGGCTAGTGTGAAATAGTATATTATGACACTGGCGGAAAAGTGATTATAAAAGTGACATACGATATTTTATACCACGAGAGACTAAAAATAATTTCAAAGTTGCGATTTTTAGGTTAGAGCGGTATAAAGATTCTTGCATTGTTTTGTTCGGATGAGTTTGGGTATGTAAGTAAAAAAAACCGAGCGCGGTCAGACGAATTAAAAGGACTACACTGGCGTTTCAGAATTTTATAACTGAAACTGGTTTTTCCTCTCGACGACCGTGCGCGGCGCGTCTAAAAATAGTGCAGCGCAATAACAATGATTCACGGCGATAAGGATTTATTTTAAAATAAAATTATATATTAAGCGGAAGCTATAAGTTGGATCGATAAGTGCATTAATTTTCCAAAGCGTCACGCGATGATTTACGATATTCCGAATGATTCAACAGTTTTCAACGTACATTTGCAGATTAAGGTCTCTCGACGGGACAAATAACTTTTTTTTTCTTCTCCTTATCGCGTATTCAAATTGACAACAATGTAAGCTGAGAATCAATTTTCTATGCTAATTTACAATAAATGTGTAGAACCGATGTTATTCTCTTTTTTTTTTTTACATCTCGGCCGTGAGCTTTTTCCCGAGAGCAGTGCAATTTCATTGGTGTATACACGCGCGTTGGTTTCTCTCTGGCTGTGAATATTTTTTTTATGAATGCGTTTGTGAAACGCGACCGAGCCGCGAGGCTGCTAATGAAAGGCGAGCATAAAAGTGCTTGAAAAAAAAAGTGATCACGTTGTTTGCGATAGAATTGTGTAATTTCGTGATAAATTGAATTAATATTTTTTTTCAATTCTCGTGTTAGCTCGATTAATATTTGTTAAAACACACATCATTTCGAGTTTACAAAGCTGCTGTACAACCAGACGATGTAATGACTCAAAAAAAAAAAATTTCGTCAAACAAAATTTTTTCTTTTTTTTTAATTTTAACGCTTACAAATTTTTTTTTAATCTCAAAAATTTTATCGCTTTGCCTTTAACCGCAATCACGTGTTAACGCGATTGTAAAGCTAATGATAAAGTTAAAAAGAAATAATTTCTAATTCGTAATTTAATGTTTTTTTCAATTCAATCAACCAAGTCGACCAATTAACTCGTTTATTTTTTTAATTAAACAACCGGCATTAGTGCTATAAGCCGCGCGTCGGCAACATATTTCAACGCAAATAACAAACAGAAACAAGCTAAACGTAGAAACTCTCCCGGCGGGTCGTTACGAGGCACATAATCGATCGTCTAGCGCTAAAACGAGCGAAACAGAGCCTATACAAACACTCTATAGGGGTAAACATGACATACTCTCATTCTCGCCGGGGTCTGTCCATAGCCATCTGTAACTACTAGCCGGGCATAACCGCCCGAGTCAGGTGCGTCTGTACATACAGCAAGCGCGGGCTTACAGTCGACGGGAGCTGTTCCGCTCTCCAATTACGGCATCTCTCTCGCGCGCGCGCGCGGACTGAGACAATCGCTGCGCAGACGAGAAGGGGGGCCGCGCCTTTGAGAAGCGAGAAAAACAGAGCGCGCTGCCGCCGCAGCCTTTCCACGCCTCATTAGCAGCGAGGCGGGCACGTGTTGCGCCAAACTCGTCGCGTCTGATCGATGGTTCTCTCTCCCTCTCTCTCCTTAGCGCTAATTCAGCGGCTCTCTAAACGCTCGCCGCTCGAAATAAAAATAACGACTTCTATTATTACAGCAGCAGGATGTTTATACGAACAATCGAAAAGCTCTCTCGCATCGCCGCACAATGTACACTACAACGATCTCCTTAGCCTTTGTGCTTCTCCCATATGTTGTTCTTGCGCGCTTTCTTATCTGTATAGCAGCTTGCGCGCGTGTGTGTGCGAGGGGGAGAGAGAGAGAGAGAGAGAGAGACCTTGCGCTAATCGACTGAGCAGGCCGAATTTGAAATTCAAATGGCGCTTTTCCGAGGAGAACGCGTCGAGCAATTAGAGGCGCAAAAACACGTCGTTTGCCGAACGACTGTCGCAAGCCTCGTCCCCGCGAGGCCGCCTTATGTATACCGAGCGAATAAGGCACGCACGTGCGCGAAGCTCTCTCTCTCTCTCTTTCTCGGCTTAGCGAACTGGACCGATATCGCCTCCTCTCGGCGTGCACACGTCGTCGGCCCCGGGAATAGCAATGACCGTGCCGTGGGCTTTTCCACAGCCCAGAGACGGCTTTTCCCCGGCGCGATGCAGCAGCGGCAGCTATGCGATGTTGCAACTATTGTGACAGCAGCAGCTGCTTGAGCCTCGAGAGAGGCTTGATGGCTTTCCAGAGGCCCCACTCTTGTTTCTTGCTGATTGCTGTTTTTCTACGCGAGCTTTATTATATGTACAAACACGTATAGATCGACGGTAGAAGAGGCACGAGTGTGCGTTAGCGCGTGCGTTATGCGTGGAATCGCCGGCGCGGCTTTGATTTGTAAGTTTAAAAACTTTATTATTAAACCGTTGCGACATCGGTCAGAATCCGAGAAACCAGACGGATCTTTGTGTGTCGACGATGATCGTGAACAAGCCATTGGCATTGAAGGCGTTTCTGTTTTTTCGTAACGGCGTGCGTGAGGCGCGATTTCGCGCACGCTCGCTCATCGCTCGCGTGCTTGAAATCGCGTCTCACGCACGCCCTTACGAAAAATATTGTTCGATACACGTGTAAAAAATGATTCTCCTCGTGTGAGTTGTCACCCTCGCTTCGCTCGGGCGACAAACCTCACACTCGTCGTGAATCATTTTTCACGCACTTGTATCGAAATGTACTATTCTTTTTTTCTTCTCTGTCTCTCTCTCTTTCAAACCGCTTAATTAATCTGTTCTCCATCGGATTTACGGAGGTCCGTATATACAAAGTCTCATGATCAATCATGTTTATATCCGGAACTGTAAATTGATAAGTTTCTCTTTTTTTTTCTCTCTCTCTCCCAGCGTCGCGTGGGTTATCAAGCCCCCGACGTCTCGTAGACGCAACTACCGAGACGACTCGAATAACACGGCGGCCATGAGATTTAAAAAATAAATAAATAACGTCGACGAGCCGGTGGGTGGGTAGATACAGCTAAACAGCTGACGAGAGCAATAATACAAGCACGCGCGAGAGAGACTTTGTGAGAATAAAAAAAACAAACAGAGTCGGAAATAAAACGCCCCCCTAAGCCTCGCGCGAAACTCGAGCGATGCGCTTGAGATGATGAACGAGCGCGAGCTATAGACGCTTCGTAGAAACGGAACTGTGACGTCAGACTGACAGAGCATATGGGGTGTGGCCAAGTCGATGAGCCGTGTTCCACATAGTGACGCTAAAAACGAGATTCCTGCAAAATATTGCTCTTTCTCTTTTATTACGCTGACAGCTTGCGACAGACCGGATGACGTATCGGCATGAGACTGAGCGGAGATTACAAAGAGCGCGCGTGATGTCAATAATTGTGTCACTTTTTTTTTTATGTCGTTGGACGTCTTCGAGTGGACTTTGGAGCCAAGTGCTTATTTTCTCTCGACGCGATAGCTTGACAAAATACATATACTTGATGTATCTAGGAAATCGGAAGAATAATTCGAGCCCGCTGAATCAGCGCGTGGAAATAGTTGCCGCCCGCGCGCGGTACGAACGGTGGACAAGCGCGTTTGAAAACATCAAGAGCCGAGAAGAGATTCAAAACAGAAGGAGGTGGATTATTAATATTCGTCGTATAAACACGGCACTTGGCACAATAACAGTGTTTCTACTAAAATAACAAATAACTGTATTATCAGCTTTTCAAAATTTTCGTATTTTCAAGAGAGCACGTGAGAGCCAAGGCATGATTCATTCACGAATTTACAAGTCTCGTCTCGGTTTTATCGAAGAACGACTTATTGCGGCGTTTTCTCCAACGCTAAATAACAAAGGCATTAAAACGAAATTAACGAAATCGGTAAATCCTGTGCGCTCACCTATCTCGCCTGGTCGAACAAAAAATTCCAATTGAATAACACGAATCGAAAGAATAGCAAAACAAAAAAGAAATCCTCGTAAAAAGCAGCGAATCAAATTCGCCCAATCCAAGAAAATCATCCAGACGGTCTAAAAAAGAAACGATACAATGCAAAAGTCTGTATAGCGAGAGTCATCAAGTGGCGAATTTCTCCGGGGTCCCGTGATGGTCGGCAGGTCATTTGCAACTTCCTGCAATAAATCGGCAGTGCGAGAGTGCGAAACGAATCCGTAACGAGGCAAGAGTCTGCTGGCCCCCGACGTTATCCACTCCCCGCCCCCCCCCCCTGGGCGATAACTTACATCGCAGTCACGTGGCGGCGCCGTCTCGGGCGCTTCTCGAGCCTTCGACTGCGTGCGTTTATACGCGCGCGCGCGAGTGTGTGCCTCGAGCGTGCAAGGACACGCCTTTCTCCACGTCGCCCCGGAATCCGGAATTCGTGAGTCTCGCGCGTGACGACACCCGCGAGAAATCCAAGAGGAGCGCACGCGCGCGCGCCTGTGATTGCCTCTCTGCGAGTGATTATTTCTCACCGACACTTGCGCGCGCCCGACTTATATCGATTTCTCTCTCCTCTCCCTCTTACTTCTGCTCGATCGGCCGTGTCTCGTGATTTTTCGATGAGTGTGTATATACTGCCCGCTCGCTCTTCTCTGACTCATTTATGTAGTTTAACGATAAATTTGTTTTCCTTCTTATCTGTTATTTCCAGATGTAACGTAATGAAAAGTCTCGATAAGCTTAATTAAACGTATCTAATACGACCCTCTTTTTTTCCCCCCTTTTACACGAGTAGCCGGCATAAACAAATTTATAATTAATACGAGAGATCGCGTAAGTGGGCGTCGATGCGACGTTGGCAATACGTTTGCAAAGCGATGACTTTTAAAGACCGATTATCGTTCAACGGCAATGTGCGCGCTAAAACTATCGCGATAACTCGTTATCGATAAAGTCCACCACCCTAATCTATCGTGCCAAAAAGTAAATCCCCCCCAAAAAAAAACAACCAGCAATGGACAACTGCCCCCCAACACAGGCGTATATCGCGAAAGCTCAGGCAAACGTGTCGTCAGGAAAAAGAAGGAGACGAAGAAAAAAAAGGAAGAACGATAGTTTTACGAGCGCGCGAGAGGGAGAGAGCGAGGGGAGCAGGGGAATTGTTACGCTCGTGCAAGCGCGAGCGCGCGCGTGCGCGAGTCCAAGTCACGTTGCAGGCCACGCGCCTTCGCTGCTGTTACCACTGCCGCGGTTGCGCGAGGCGCACGAGCGCTCTCCAGCATGTGATGTAGGTTAGTATTTTTACAAAACGAGCCTACAAGCCGCCGAAGCGCGTTTACGCGAATCCAGCCAAACGCGCCTCCCTTGCCGGTAATACTTACCCGGAGAAAGAATGACCCCACTCCTATACGATCCTTATTTTTTTCCCCCTTACAGTTTCTTGGAAAAATTGTGTATGCCGAGCTTTCGTCGAGGCGATGCTCGCTGACGCATAGGCACGCAGACGCACACAGCTCACCGGGCGTAATTTGCTTTGTTTCGTTTTTTCCCCGCGCGTAATTTATCGCTAACGAGTGGGCTGTCTCTTCCCCTCTCTCTCTCTCTTGATCGTTTATTTTGAAGAATCGAGCTTATCAGGCTTGTCTGGACTTTACGTCATCGGGCTTTTTTTTTCTTGCTCGTCTACGACATTACGAGCTCGTGTATGAATGCCGTTTTTAGCCCAATACTCGTTGTCAATAAGAATAACAAAAAAAAGGACGATGATTGTTGAAAAACACGAAAAAAACAGAAACGAACACACTTATTTCTCAAGCTCAACTTGCGCATAAGGTTTACTTTATCGTCCAGCAATAACGAAATAAAAAAAATCCTCCGATCGCGGAATTTCCGAGAGAGAGAGAGAGAGCGAGAAGACATCGCTGTTAGCCGGCGCGATCTAGTTTTCTCGTATATAGCTATACACGAGCGCCTCTCTCATTGTTTACTCGTCGCGCGGCGCGCAAGAGCCGGCTGTTAGCGACCCTGGCGCATAGTCGTGCGGCCGCACGTGCGCTCTCGTGCTATATACACACACGTATAGACGCCTCGCTCGCTCTTTACCGAGAGAGGCCGATTGGGCAAGCGTCTCTCTCGCGCGCGCGGGCGCTTTTTACGGAGGGAAACGGCATTCCTGACCTTTTTCCGACTCTGCCCGCGCTAATTATGCGCTCTCTCGACGCCGGTGCGGTAGGCTTCCTTCGCGCCAGCCAGGCCTATACCTCTAAGTTTTATGGCTTACTAATAACCCCCAGCCTACGGCTATTAATTTATCCATCGCCAAATACATACTATACCGGAGCCATACCAACGAACGTTTGTACGGCTGTACAGCGCCGTTTAAAAAATTCTCGTAACGCGAAGCTATTGCAAGCTCGGAATACCAGAGCTTAGGCGCGCGAGGTATCGCCGGCGTGGCCGTTAATAGACCGCGTGGAATCTCGAGGCGCCCCACCAGCGCTCCACCGACGCCGGATTGGATTCGGCCGGACACGAGAATAGAACTCGACGCGTCGCGCCGGGGGCCGACCCGAATTCGCGCGACCGACTGGCCGACGACGACGAGAGCTTTTTCCGGGGAAACCAGCTCACGCGACTCGAACGGAAGTACGAAGCGCGTGGGAGTGGCCGATGGATTTCTTCGCGCGCTCTCGATTTTAAAATAAAGATCGTCTGACCTTACCCGACTGTATCTACTTACGCGAAGCTTTATTAATCGAGCCGCTCGGAACTATACACGTAAATCGGTTGCCGTGTCTACCAATGGTATTGCACGCAAAATAATCTCCGTATCTCTGCGAAACATCAGCGACCTGATAAGTTTACTCGCGATAATTATGATGCTGCGAGAATTCCGGGAAACAACAATAACAACAACAGGCAGGCGCGAGAAAACACGCGCGGCTGTAGACTCACGAGTTGAAAGCTCAGCCAAATCGAGCGCATCGTCGACGTAAGAAGCTCTCTCTTTCCCTCGTCACGCGTGACTCGTTCTCCTCACACACATATAGCTCGTCCAAAGTAGCTGATATAGCTGAGCGGGCAAGTTTTGCAGAAAACGTAACTCCCGAATCAGCACATACACACGAGCAGCCGATTAATCTAGTTTGAAGCGATTAAAGCTTCCACGAAAACAATACAAACGCTTTAGTAAGCCTGAAAAATCTTGGCTGGCTGGTATATAGGTATGTACGTGTGTTGCGCTTGCGTGTCGAAGAGCGCGTGGAAAAAGCCGTGAGCATAGACACTGGGGGCTTATCGCCGAGGCGATTACGATTGCCGCCGCGAGGAGAGCGCCGGTTACGCCCGGTATCCATCAATTCAGCCGGATAATCTGTTGCCAGGTCACGTTTTTAGAGCGGACAGCTATATATACGCTGCGACGAATATAAGCGGCCCCAGAGCGTTCTTTTTTTTTTATATTTACCCGACGAAAAGATTAACCTTATGCGGTAAAATTTCTTTTTCTTTTTGCAATTGGCTGATTTGATCGCTTTTAAAGTTTCCTTGATCGAGGACCACGACGACGTGTTATGTCACGGTTATTTACGTAGAGATCGGCGGGGCATCAAGATGATAGCCGGCATCGAAAGATCGACTAATCTGTGGACGCGAGACTTTATTGCCCCATCACGTCCGCTTGGCCGATGAGCTTCGCGTGCTGTATCGGCCGGCCCGGTGTGTATGCTCGGCTGATGATGTATCTTTCGAGCGGTTATCAGACTCTCCCCGGTGTTACGTTAGCCGAGGGGCCGATAGGACTTTTTGCGCTTCGGTAAAAGCAACTATAACGTTATATAGGGCGTTTAGAAGAGCTTGATAAAAAATAAACGAGAACGCCCGAGAGAGAGAGAGCCGATAAATGGGAATTCGAGTTTAATCGAAAAGTTTGGCAGCGGGTTATTACGTAAAGCGGGAGCGACATAAATTTAATTGACTCACGCTGTGGCGAATTTGAATATGAAAAGAAAAATATAATGAAAATAAAGAAAAATAAGGCAAGAGAGCACGACGAGACTCTGCGTCGCCGCGGCTGTGCGTCGAGTAAACTAATGAAAAAGAAAAAAAAGGGGGGGAAGGCACAGGGTCGTGCACACACACACACTGACACACGTGTTATCTTTTGAAAATTACAATGCACGAGAGAAGAGTGTGGAAAGTTTTTAGAGAGAGAGAGAACGAGAACGCGCGCACGGCTGCTCGCGAGGAATCTGCCTTACTCAGCGGCGCGACAATCGTTTCGCAAACATTTCGTAAGGTTGCGAAAATCAATTCGAGACGCTTCGACACTTAACACACCTTTCTACTCTAATCGATCGAGCTAAAGGGGAAAGAGAGAGACTCTCGCTTTCCTCCTCGAGCCTCGCCTGATTGATTGGACGAGGAAACGATCGCAGGCGTGGAGGAAAAAAATTTTTTTTTGACATTGCAGGGGTTTTAAGTCATTCTCTTTCTTTTTCTTCTTCTTTTTTATTTGTTTTTCGAGGAGTTTATTTGATTTCGATTTTACCTTCTTTTCGAAGATGGCTCGAGCTTATTGCGCGCGGTCCTCGGTGTGATTATACGGATTAAGTTGTTGGAAATGAAAAATGCGCGCGATAAACGATGTATACGCGATATTGAATAAGAATTGATATTGCGATGCAAAGCGAGGGTAAACAATGTACGCGATTGAATAATATTGATGGGCATTTTTTTTTCGTTCGTAATTCATTATTCCGCGTAAACAGTCGTATGTTAACGGAAATTAATAAGTTTTATCAACGGCGCGTAAAATTTCAGATGCAAATGTATATGAGCCGTCAACGGCGATTTCGTGGCAAAATGTATGAAAACAAAAGTCAAAAATGCCTGTAAGCACATGAGAAATTTCTTGATTACAATAATTTAATGGTCAATAAAGCCCGCGTGCGTTACAAATTTACGATTGAAATAACGCGATATTCGACTTTGCGCTCCTGAATGAATATTTATAAAACAATGAAAACGGCCTAACTGGTTTGACACCTATTATCATGTTAATAATCGTATACCCCCCCTCTCGAGACTATTCATTAAAAGTCTTGTATAGACTCGAAAAATAGTTGATAAAGCAGTAACCACACCTTAGCCAAACTAATGAATCAATTACATTACCATAGGAAAATTAGAGAGCTATGATAACCACGTCAATCACAAAAATTATCTCTTCTATTTAACAATCTCTCGGTAAACAAAAAGAAAAAAAAAGAATCGCGTAATTTAGAAAGCAAATACCATCTATCAAGTTTGGTATAGGACCGTGAAGATATCCGCTGACACTGGCCTCAAAATGGCTCATCACCGAAAATAGTATCCAGAACAGTCCAAAGTTTCTAAAAGACGATTCTCCTGGTCAGAAGGAGAGTGAACAGTAGCGGAGTAGTGGGGAGATAGTTGCGAAAGCACCCTAGAGTTGGGCAGCGAAGAGCAACTTGCGCTCTTTCTCTCTCCCTCTTTCTGCCTGTCTTTCCACGAGAGCTCAAGGACAGTACGAGGGTCGGGTTTCAGTCGGTGTGTGCGTGCTCTTAATTCACGCCGGGCGCATTCCAGGCTGGCACTCGCGGAATGGGCACTCGTGACTCGCGGGAGAAAGAGGCAAAGAGAGAGAGAGAGGGAAGGAAGTTTCCGATGAATTGGGCCGGCCGATTAATCATTAGAAGGCGGGGGACAGTGAACTACTCAGCATGACGCGATTGTAGTTTCGACGCCAATCCTGACGGTCCGTGCCTTAAGTGGGGAATGCGACGTCCAAGCTTGTAATACCGTTCGAGGAAAGAGGGGGAGTGGTAGATTTTGGAGAACCGGTCTGTCTCTCTGACAAACGGTAGCAGTGGACACAAGCTCTGTTTCTCTCTCTCTCTCTCTCTCTCTCTCTCTCTCTCTCTCTTCGTTTTGCCGTTATGTCGCTTTTGTTTGCCATCGTCGCGGTTAACGCTGTACGGTGAATTTTTTTTTTACCTCTCGTTAATGACGCGCCTGTTTTTGTTTGTGTTGCGAGTAGAGTTACGGGGAAAAACAAACATTGCCACGGCTACGTCACTTCTTTTTTTTTTCAATTGCTGATAATGTTCGTCGACGTTTTGGAGATATATAATAAGCCTCCGAAAGATTCTTTGAAAAATGGTCAAGTGTATCGATGAGCGATATTGTTATAATCACGAAATTGGGATCAACAATTGATTAATCCACGCGTGACTGCTCGATAAGGTTTGAAAACAAAATGCTTCTGCTTGGGGTCTATCTCCATTGTAATACGTTCACGTAATAAACAGGCGAGTCGGATTGATCGAGATAATTTAATAAAATGCTACACATCGAGTGCTTGATTCTCCAGGCTATACCTGATCGATATCGTTTCTTTTTCGAGTGCCCAGAGTAATCGATTGATCTTTACATTTCACAAAAAATACCAGCGTCGCCTTTATTTCTTGTTTTATTAAAGTATTTGCGTCTCAATGAAATGTATAAGGTAAAAATTATTCGGCGTAGTAAAAGATATTGAATAATTTGGCAATGAAATCGGCAGAGATAATTCAACTGAAGAATCAGTCCAATCGATCGCTGATAAAACCAGGAAATGTTAGATTAATTACTATTATATCGGGGCCTCTTATCTAAATGCTGATATTGTAATTTGAATTTGTACCTAAACGTCACATATATATATATTTTTTAATCAATTAATTTTTAATCTAACATTACAAAAGCTAACACACGAGTTAATTGAAAGATAATCGTGAATTTAACTACGCAAAATAAAACACGAGCCCGTATCGCTTCTCACTTTGGACCTAAGGATTCCTCGATACAAACGGCTCAGGCATTTCAAGCGCATCCTTTCGCTGGCAACTCGCGTGACGCGAAGAGCCGAGACTCGAGGCGCGCCGCTCTAAATATAGCCGCGCACTTGTCGCCTCAATGCCGGACCGGATTTTCTGGTTCTCAGACTCGCGATTTTGGCTCCTCCTCCCCCTCGCCTCATACCTCGGTCCCCGCGCTCACTGGCGAATTTAAAAGAACTTCGAGAGGCGCGCTCGTTTAACACGCTCGTAAAGAGCCCAAGCCCCAGTTCGTGCGGCTGATGTAGCCATTGAAGAACTGCCGGGAATATGTCGGCATGGAAATTAGCGCGCTCGTTTAATTATTGCATTAAAAAAAATAAGGATGTTTCCGAGAATATCGAGGAGCTACTTGTGAAAATAGAGAGAGAGACTGAAAACTGCGCGTCTCTCGCGGACGATCATATAACAGAGCACGTGATCCGGAAATTAATATCTCCTCGAGCGTGCCTTAATCAATCGCGCGATTGATTATCCAAGTATTAGTAAATAAACTTTTCGAAAAAATAAAGGCAAGGGTAAAAATTGCGCGGCCAGTCAAAATAAAGTTAATTGCATGAAAAAAGCCGGAGATAAGTATAGCGCGTCGAACGTAAGCGCTACTTTTTCTTGGGGTCGGGAGAGAGAGAGAGAAAAAAAGAGATAAGTGAATTATTAAGCGAGCGAAATGTAAAAACGAGAAAGAGAGAGGGAGAGGCGTGAAAATTGTGGCGTGTTACGCCGGGTATATGCGACTGATCGCGGCGGCCTCAAAAAGACCGGCAGGAATGCTGAGTACGCGAGAGTGAGGAGGGAAAAGGAGGTCCATATGGATGTATGCGTGTATATGCGCGTGAGCGGTTGGCTTTGCTTTTTTCCATGACGCACGTGACGCCCTGCTGGAAGAAGAGAAAGAGATGAAAGAGAGAGAGAGAGAGAGAGAGAACGACGAGACGAGCCGCACGTATACGGCGAGCGATTGCCTGGAAAATCTTTTAATCGGACGTTGCACGTGGCTCTCGGTCGATACTCTAAATGTTTATACGTTGCTTGTTTACTCGGGATTCTCGGATATCAGCGTTTACAAAGAAGCATACGAATTTTAATTATAACGGCGTTAATATTGTTGGTGGAAAAAAGGGTAGGCGATGTTTGGAAAATATTACGCACCGTTGATTTTCCACGAGCGCAAAGGAAATTAGTAATAAGCAATGTAAATAAAGGCACACACGCGCAAGTCATGCTTCTTCAACAAAAAATCTGAGTGAGCTCAAGGTTTACAACTGTGTACGCGAAATCCAAGCTGATACGCTATCGCTTTATATGGTTCTTGGGAGAGAGAGAGAGAGGGTAAAAATCGCGTCCCCCGCTGCAGTTTCGCTGGAATAACGGAGGAAGTCACGTGCCGAGGGCTTTATCGCGTCTCCTCTTCCTTCCTCTCGCGTTTCCAAACGCGACGCAGATCCGACTTGAGCTCTCGCGTGAGACGAGTTGCTCAAGGCTTTTTCCTGATACACAAAAAAACTCGCGAAATTGAACATTCAACGGAGCTTTATTGACGAGCTCTCGACGCCGTAAAAATACATCGAAGTCTTGCAAATGACCCGAGGGACTTGTCCGTGTCGTTGACCGAGCGATCTTTGAACGAGCGATAAGCCCTGCTTTGAATCCGATTTCCGAGAAGGGAAAAAAGAATCCGTGGCAGAGACGTTCTCACGAGCATCCGGTATAGCTCTTGAGCCAGTTCTTTTTTTCCTCGGCTTTTTTAGAATAATTCACCTGAATTGCCGTTCGACCTCGCGCCTTTTGCTACTGATTAAACGTTGAGGTAATAAATTTAGCCGGTTTATTCGATTCTTTTTTGTCGATCTTGCTTAACAATTACTTATATCGCGGATTTATTTAGAGTACGGGAATAAAGATATTAACGTGAGGATGCTCTGATTGAATCTAAAAATTCAGGCAATTCGGAGCAGGATCTTCACGGCAACTTATCACGCCATGTCACAGCTGGCCACGACCGAAAGAATAACGATCGCTAATTAAATAACCGCTAATTACTGTCGTCAAAATAAAATAAATGCGCAAATATCATTTGTTCCGAGCAAACACGATTTTTTTTTTCAAATAATCATCATCATCATCATCGGCAATTGTTTTAAAGGTGCGCGCGCGCGCTATCAGAACACACCGAATTTCACGGCTCGATAACGAAGTTCTAAGAAGCCTCGTTGCGTCAGCAGCGACGGGGGAGTCCCCCGTCCCCTCCTCCGGCGTATAAGTAACTTTCCAAAGCTCATATTATTTGAGAGTCGAGGCTTTTAAAATACCAGACACATCTGGTCGGTGTCGAGCCTCCCGAACGGCCACTACCGCCACGGCGACCTTCGGCTGTAAAACAGAGTCCAAGCTGACGAACTCGCCCGAGCAAACAGCAGGCTTATCGCTGTGCGAGACTCGTGCGAAACCAACTGCCTAGGGGCGATTTCACGCTCGGGATAAAATCGCCAAGGTCGCGCGGTACGATTCCACCGGGCTTAGCTGCTACAAGTAGGTGGACGCGTTTTTTTCCGCTCTCCGTGTGTATGTCTTTAGTTACACTCGACTGCTTTATCGTTTTAGTCCTTTTTTTTTCTTCTTTATTTTTTTCTTCTCCGTTTTTAAATACCGGTGAATGTCGGCTATGTGTAACATTTGCTATTGGCGAATCGCTCTAGATTACCGTTTCTTCATTCTAAATGAGATACAATTATTTTAACGAATAGAAGCGACGACGATGCAGGATGACTTGGTTATATTTGAAAATTCGGTCTTTTTTTTTCAATTAAAAATCGTTGCGTACGAAGAGGAGGACCAAGACAATTAATCTTACTATATGTCAAGGACGTTGGATGTGACGAAAAAGCACGCACGCCGAAGTCGAGCATTAGGGTCGCTAGACAATGTACGCGTGAATTTTTTATTTTGTACTCGATCGACTCTTGCTAAAGGTCAAAGGGGCGTGAACTAACTATTTTCAAAATTGACAAGCTAACATCCAGTGGCGGTAAAAAAAGTGAAAGATTAATGTATATTGCATGAAATCTACTATGCGATTCGTACGCCCAAGTAAAAACGGCCTCGAAATTCTTATTTCTCATTTTCTCTCGCTATTTTTATCATTTTTCCGGTGTCCGTGCTTATCTTATTTTTATTGTATCTTTCGACTAGACGCCTGTCGACTCTGAGCTCTCTCTCTCTCTCTCTCTCTCTCTCTCTCTCTCTCTCTCTCTCGCGTGATTTGGTATACATCGGTTTCTCGACTTCCTGCATTCGGTTATATCTTTCTTATACGCGCTGTTTTTGCCTGCAGTCGTCATGTCTTTTTTTATAAAAGCGAAAAAAAGAGAGACGCAAACGAGAGAGAGAAAAAGAGCGGTTAAGTCGTTGTTTGGGTGTAAAAATAAAATTATTAATTCCAGTGTGACCTAAAGATTACACAATCGGTTTAAAAAAAATGCATCCCCGACACTGTCTCGTATATTATTTTTAAAGTTTTTTAATAATCATTCGTTTATTTTCTTAAAATCTCATCCTCAGACGATATTTTTAGAAAGTTTTTTCCTCCAACTATTAACGTTTTTTCTTTTCTCTTTTTAAATCTTTGTATTCGCAATATTGATTACCGGTAGAAGAGAAGGAAGTATATTATATTTATTATTGTAAAGTCTTACACAACTTAGCGGAATTCCTGCGGTTTCTTATTCAGAGAATCTTCCAAATATTATCATTCATTAATGTTACACTGAGAAAAGTGTTATAATAAAAAATAATAAAAAAATAACAAAAATTACTATTTTTTTTAGAAAGGCGAAGATCTAGTCATTTTGTCGCAGA
>JAPYYQ010003301.1:0-18260 GCA_030522585.1 Anagyrus pseudococci | reverse complement strand
TATTATACATGTAGTAAAATTCCTCTATACATCGAGTCTGTCCCCAAAAACCTATACAATATAGTAATTTTTACTTATACAAATCTATACGTGCAGTTAAACTCGCCGTATTCAATTCTAAACGCTGTTTAAACATCCTCGTTCGATCCCAATAACTATCTCATCACGACTGCATCGCGTTCACACCCAGCCGACCAACAAATACCCTACGACCCAGCCCCTCCCCCCTCATCCCCCGGAGAAAACGAGCGGAGGAAAAAAAGCAGAACGTAGAAAGCGAGAGGGCATTTATAACTTCCTGCCTTCATCTCCGCTGAACATCCTCGAAAACTAATCGCGAAAGCCCTGGCCGTCTCTTTCCGTAAATCTTTCGTGTCCTCGGGTATAGGCCAGCTGCGTCGCACGCGCGCGCACCGAAGAAGGCGCGTCTGCAGACAAATCGAAAGCGGCGCGCCGCGACGCCTGGATTATTTCTCCAGGCTCTCTCTCTCTCTCTCTTTCTCTGGCCTCCTGGAAACCTGTCGCAGTACCACACCGGATTTTCCCGTCGACTCATGCCTCGTAAAAGGCCAGGGACGAGCTTATACGCATGCAAACGGCAGGCTCTCTCCTCTCCCTTCGTCCCTTAGCCACACTCGCACGCACCGGCTGGACTCGTTTTTCAGAATGATCGTGTCGAATCGACTGCGCGAGCGCGCACACCTACGTCTACGGGGCTCTCCAAAGATAAGATCTTGTCCCGAGGCTTAGACGACGAGGAGAGTAGTCGCATTAAAATGCAGATGCAGCTCGGGAGGATTTCTCAAGCGCGAGCTCTGATGTGTCTGCTGTGAGTATATATATATATATATATATATATATATATATATATATGTATGCATTGGGACAATATACTAGCGTGGCTTTCGAGTTGTACTTGAGAGCCAGAAGATAGAGAACGAGTCGTTGTTATTAGCGAGAGTTAGGTTGGAAAAGCGCGAAGAGGGGTAAATGACTTGGCTGCTTTACAAGAATAACGAGCTTGCCTCTCCCCCTCTCTCTTTTTCTCCCAATTACCACGTTAATGGACAAAATATACATGTTTTCTTTTAACTTTATTAAAATGTAAATTGACTCTCTGCATGTACGATGTTTTTCTTTATTTTTTTCTCCTTTTTTTTTTTATTAATAGAGCGAGTGAGAAAAGATGTTAGATTAATAAGTGCATAATGTGCGTGATCGTAAATCATTGATCTACGCTCCATATTTCGAGCTGCGTTTTATGGTATCAGTAATTAATGGCAGCAATGGGAATAATCAACTTGCGAATATTATTTATAACAATATTTGATAAGGGGCTTGCTGATAAAACGAGATAAGAAATGATAAATAAGTTCACGAGAAAACAGCCCAGGATCACTCTGTGTAAGGAATCCATCGTAGATCGATATACGTAACCGGTATAAGCGAGATGAACATTATATTATCTTGTAAACGAGAGAGGAGGAGAGAGAGAGAGAGAGAGAAAGGGAGAGCGGAGGAGCGAAAAAAGAAAGGTCAAAATTTGCATTGCGCAAACAATTTTAAAGAGAACACCATTTAATTAAGGGCATAAATTAAATCAGTCGAGAGAGAGTGGTGTATTCGCGCTGGACTTGTCGCCAAAAATAATTTCTTTTCCGTGTCGAGGAGATAAGAGTGAAGAAAGATAGAAAGGGAGAAAAGGAGGAAGACAGAGGGATCTGAAAGTCGTATACAGGAGAATCAATCGGAGTGAGGGAGAGAGAGAGAGGCAGAGGTTAAAAAAAAGGAAATATAGCCGCAGAAACCAAAAACATGCTGCACGCCTAATTAAAAGCGAGGAGAAACACTCTCGGGAGGGCCCGAGCCTCGTAACAAAAAGCCATTAATCAAAAACCAACGAGAAAACCCGTATCCTTTTTTTCTTTCTCTCTTTCGCTCCTCTGTTTCTTTCTCACTCTGCAAGACTCTCTTCTATAATTAATAAAAGCTATGTCCAAGACAAAACAAGAAGTCGAAAGGAGTGAGAAGAGAGTAAGAAAAAAAAACAAATAATCATCGTGTATAGAGTTGGGGCCAGGTATTGCTCCCTCTCTCTCTCTCTGCCAGAGACGCTGGACGGCGAACAACGGACAAGCGATATGTCGAGGTCGCCCG
This sequence comes from Anagyrus pseudococci, assembly GCA_030522585.1. NCBI lineage: Eukaryota > Metazoa > Arthropoda > Insecta > Hymenoptera > Encyrtidae > Anagyrus > Anagyrus pseudococci. Next base: position 16,103 of record JAPYYQ010003301.1, on the reverse strand, counting down.
GTGATGTTTGCAAGCGTCGCGTGTACCTATTATCCCGCTATCTGCCGTCCGAAAATCTCAAACACGCCTCAGGTGTTCGCGTATACGCTTATATGCGAGAGACACACACACACACACACACACACACACGATCAGAAAGGACATGGCCAAGGAGTCATTGTCTGTAGGCCATGTCCCCTCTACATCGCTGCTTGTCTCTCACTCTGGGGGAGAGAGAGAGAGCTCGGTCAGATGCTCGTTAAGATGCTGTCGCTGGGCGCGAGTGAGCGCACGCCGATGGGATTAAGAGATTTTTCGGGGAGATACGCGACGCGACCACGAAATGTATATCGATGACTCTGGGCCTCTCTTTCTCTCTCTCTCTGCTGCGTCTCTTGCTGCGAGGAGGACGGATGACCGATGGAGAACGGTCCGCGAGCAAGAGAGAGAGAGAGAGAGAGAGAGAGAGAGAGAGAGAGAGAGAGAGAGAAGGAGAGTCGAGTTTCTTCCGTGCGCCACGTCTAAATTATTCTCGTCTCGTGGCGCACGCCGGGCAATCGATTTTCAGGATGCCAAGCCAAGAGAATAATGATCGCGCCGTCTGCCGCCGCGCCCGAGAGAGAGAGAGAGAGAGAGAGAGAGAGAGCTCTTCTTCTCCCTTTCCCTCCTTCTCTCTGTCCTTTCAGTCCAGCTCTCGCTCGAGCGGGCATTTTTACCTACGCGGAATCCCAAAGTCTCTCGGCTGTTTTCGCCGAGACTGCCAGCGCGACTCTGCTCTCTGCGTCTCTTTTTTTTTCTTTTTCTCAGGGAAACGTCGACGAGGCGGAAATGCGCTTAGCTCACACGCGCCAGCGCCCCGCTAACATAAATCACCTGGCATTAGAAGAATATTAAAAAAAAAAAACCCGCAACAGCGGTAAAGAGCGATTGGGATCGGGTATAGACGGCTTGCATGTATGGGAAAACACGAAATATCTCACGAAACTGTCGCGTCGATTGCTACAGCAGCATCAATCATAGGAGACGACCTATGCGCGTCACAGATCTCTCCACGGAGTCGGAGGATAAGTGTATAGCTTGGAATTTTACGCTGGGGTAAATGGATGTGCGAAATGCTCGACGAATGCTAAAAAGCGGCCGGAGCGAGAGAATAGTGGATTGAGCGTACAGGGGACAGAGAGACGGTAGATACTCTCTCTTGAGTGTGCTGGCTTTGAGGAACGAGGGGTGAATTCCCGATGCCGGGGTGGCTATGCTTGAAAGGCGTCCTTGCCCCTCGCGTACGTACTTGGCCATAGACACAGGTCGCGCGAGGAGTAGTCCGACGCGCGTGCGCCAATTTCATTATGCGCCAAGACCAATTCGATTACGGCCGATCTAATTCACGTGGAGAGGCCATTAATGCAGCGCACGGCCTGAGTAATGGCAAGTTAGGTGGAATGAGTTCCGGCCTGCCAGCTGCTACTGCCCTTAGGCATTATGCGGCAGCCTCCTCTCTCGCGCTCGCCCCAGGAAATTACCTCAAAGTTCTTATTTGTATATCGAGCGTTAGCGTTTAAATATAGCACGAAGAGCCGGCCTGGTTACTGTAAAAGCCGTTGAGCAGGAAACAAAGCGAGCATCGCGACGTAGACTCGTATGGCAGGCCTTTTCAAACGTTAAAGATCGATGTTTCCGCGAGGAATTCTTCAAGGGCTTTAATTAACTCAATCAATTAGAATGTTTCTGCATGAAAAATGTCGCGAGAGATAGAGAGCTAACTCAATTTGCAATATGACCAAAAAACAAAAGTCAAGTCTCGCGGACTTGAGAAACGAGCGGTAGGCCCGGGGAATGGGAGAATTTTATTAAAGCCCCGCACGCGAGCGTCCACTAAATCAAGCCAAACAAACCTCGCGTGTAAAAAATAAAAATGAAAAAGCGAGTGTGCTGCCACCGCGAGACTTCGAGGAGAAAAAGACGGTAAGTCCTCTCTCTCTCTCTGGAGTTATCACAGGGTTATTTTTTCCGCGGCTACACAGCGATACAACAACGGAGAAAGAGAGAGAGAGAGAGAGAAGAGGCGGGGATCAGAGGGCGAGAGAAAAAGTTGGCGCTATACGTGGAAATCGACGGGGGTCCGTCCTCGTGCACGCGAATTCGCGTGCCTCCTTTTTCGTCCCGCGCCTCTCTTAACGAGCCCCGAGCCGCGAGATTGATGGAGCCGAGAAGCTGCTGCTGGCCGTTGAATTTATGTGTGCAGCCTCGCCTCTTTCTCTCTCTCTTTCCCGGACGACTCGGGCGTTTCTTCGACTTTATTAATAAACCTGGTTCGGATAAAAGATGTCCTCGGCTGCTTCTGCTCCTCGCCAGCGGAGAGCTGGTTTTCGCGGATTTTGTGCAAAGACGACGACGACGACTACTGCTGCAGGAGTGCGGGCTTCTCGATTGATTTATCGGCGTTTTATTGAGCGGAAATAATGTCGTTGCCGGAGGGAAAATTTTTCGGTGAGTGCGTTGGAGAGTCTTGTGGACTCTTTTCCTTTTTGTTTCTTCAAAGGGGGGAGAAGGGAGGTTTGGAGTTGGAGAGAGATGCTTATTGCATTGATTTAGCGGCGCCGTACGCGTGGAGTGATAAATTCTCGCTTCCAGCAGCGAGACGTATCTTTCGAAATTCCCGAGATGTTTTGTTTCTTCTTTTTTTTATTTCGCTTAAGCGCGCGACTGATTTATTTGCAAACAAGAATCGTGAGCTGGATTGCCGAATTGAGCATTGAATTTTATCGCGAATAATAATCTAGTAGCGCGTAATTCTTGGTATATTGTGCAAAATGAGAAAAAAAAATATCGTCCTCCGCCGAGAATTGCGAAATTTTTCGTTAAAATATTACCAGCTTGACATTCGCTATTGCTCGAGCAATAGCTAAAGTGTCCGTTGGTTTTAAAATATTCCAAACACTTTTTTTCGTTTGCAAAAGCTTCTATGTTTGTTGGCATTTTCCGCATCTTTTCTATACCCGGGCGCATAAATTTCGAATAAACAATATCGCGAGAATGATGTATTTGAAAGTCGCCGAAACAACGTGCACTGTTTTTGTTAAAATTTTTCGCTGTTATTAAAAAGTAGCGGTCATACAATGCAGCTCCCCAACGAAAACCGAGACCTATTTCAATGCAAAACGAACGAAATGGCCAGAGTAGCGTAAACAAGAAACTTTTTGTGTTGAAACAAAGAACCTCCCCCTTCAACTTTCGGTCCGAGCACTCTTAGTAATAAATATTCCTCTCTTTCTCGCACTCTCGTTAAATTTTTGTATTCAGACGAATTGCGGAGTGGCATTCGAAACTATTAAGCGATAACACGAAGAAGATCCCAAGCCGAACGTTATTAATGACGAGTCTTCGAGTCGGACAGATTGGTGGTGGCGCGTCGAGTTAGCCTGATCGATGGATCCTCTTCAACGGACGTTGTTGTGTTCCCGGGACAGACGACGTCCAGAACGTCGATCTATCATATTCGTTATCTCTCGCACTCGGCATATTACATATCGAGAGCCAGAAATGTTTTTCCCCTTGTCCATATAGCTATAGCTCGGATCACCGAGAAAGAGATGATCGTTTTCGAAGCAGCAGGATAAATTACGAGCAATATTAGGGAGGAGGGGGAGAGGACAGTGTGCGAGGGTCGTTTTACGAGGTCGCTACTTCGAATGCAAATTTTAGCCTCTGTATATATAACGAAACGCAGTCGCATATTTCACGGCCGATGAATAAATGGAAATTAATAAGACCGATGGGGCCGAGCCGTGAAATGCCGAGGCAAACAGAATTAGTCACGGAGAGCTCAAGGGGGGACGAGGAGCGCGCGTAAGGTAAAAAATCAACAGACGTGGGTATAGCGGGCGCGTGAGCAGAGAGCCGGTTGCTCTAAGAGATCGTGTCAACAATGAAAACGCGAGTTCCTACGAACGCATAATTAGGATTTCGTGTTAAGAGTCAACATTTGCTTAGCTATCCAAACGAAGCCAGGCGCATACAGTCACCTGCGGGACTGTATAAGAAAAGAAGAAAAAAGTGGGGGAAGAGTAGAGAGAGAGAGAGAGAGAGAGAGAGAGAGAGAGAGAGAGAGAGAGTAATACGAAAAATTTTCGAGCGCCATACGGAATAGCATAGGCAAGGCAGTGAGATCGAGAAATTCAAACAAGAGATAAATATTCAATTTTCGTCGCTGCTCGCTCTCGCACGCGCCAGGTATACATTCGACGATCCAACGTTTTCACGGTGCGTATAAGGCTCTCTGTCGTCTTCCCCCCTCCGTCTTCTTGCTCGCCCTCTCTGCTTTTGGCCTCTTCACCTGCGCGCTTGCCGAGGGAGAGAGAGAGAGAGAGAGAGAGAGAAAAAAAAAGGACAGACGGCAGAGGGCCTGACGCTGCAAAATGGGCCCTGAGAAGCTTGGGGCCTCGAAAGGTGCAGGCTCTCTCTTTCCGAGTGGACGAAGAGAGAAAAGGAGAGAAAACCCGAAGGGAGCAGTCTCGAGTGTACTATGGATATTTCCAGGGAAGCCTTGGGATAAGAAAAAAAAAGAAGAAGCGTATTGTCAGGAGTTTGGCTCTCTTGTTGTTGTTGGGGTGGATGATTGTTGGTGAAATAAACATTGATCGAGACGTGCGCTGAGAGCTTGGAAATGAAGATGAGTTTGACGGTGGATGAGATGAGCAGTTTTTTTTTTCATGAGCAATTCTAGAGGAATACTTTTCGATGGGAATGGCTTTGAAAAGGATGGGAATGCATTCGTAGAAATAAGTTTAAAAATTAAGTAGATTATTGAAAACGTGTGCGACTAATAGGGTTTACTCTCTAATCTCTCTTGGTTTACTACGTCCAGAAGCGAAAAATTAGAGTTATGTTTAAAAATCGTTACGAAACATATTTATTATGTTTACCAAAAACGTTGGGAAAGCAAACAGCTTACACAGAGAGAATGAAGAATACAAAAGTAATTAAAAAAGGCCACCAACATTCCCATTCAGCTTAAGCCGAGCGTCAGGCTAAAACCTGGGGCGTCTTTGTCAAAGTTTGCTTTCCCTTTGAGCCAGGTGAAAAAGAGAGAAAGAGAGCCAGAGAGACAGGGGCGGAGGAGAGGTACACGGGAGCGAAAAGAAAGAGCACCCGTTATACAGCCTATCGCGTACTAGATCCTGCAAAACTCAAGGTCCTACGAGGCGATTTACGCTCACCGGGAAATCCTAGTCAGAAAATCGGTATTGTGATGTTTTGACATGGATAACCGACACTGTCAGAAAGAGAGCTGTTCCAATAGGGAACGCCAACTGACAAGCTTCCCCCCTCCTCTGCTCCTACCTTCAAAATGGAATAGAACGAGAAAAGAGCGAGCCTCGGAGAGAAATTTAATCTCGGCAGTCTGCCCAGAACCTTATACCTGACCTTCTTTTTTTTTTAAACTCTCTCTTTCCCTTGCCTCTACAGCGCGGTGGTTGTTGCGCCCGCGATAACTGGTTTCCCCGCTCTAGACAAGAGCCCTTTTCGACGATCTCGCTTTAAAACTGCACGGGCTGCTCTCCCTCTCTCTTTTCCTCGACGCTTTTTGGACACTCGACCGAAAAGTACCAGCGCGATACAAACTGATGTAAACCGAGGGAAAACTCGCGCCGAGGGGAAATAGCTGGAGAGCAACATTTTTTCCCCTCCAACCGTTGTTTTTTCCCCGAGGCTGTCGGGGATTAGGCTGCAGTGTTTTCGTAAAGCCGGAATTTCCACGAGATTTCTCAAAGTTTAACCCTCTACCAGACTATACATATATATTTACAAAGTGGAGGAAGCAATTTCAAAATTATCATAGCCATAAGCTTGGCCGAGTCCGCAGAAATAATTTGCCACCGATTTCTCGAGCTGCGCGCAGGATTGTTAAAAACTCAAGTTTTCCAAGAGAGGGAGCTCCTTTACCCGCGAAACTATTTACATAAACACAGCAGCAGCAGCAGCGAGTCGTCGAACCACGTGGCGAGGCGTACACAGACCACCTCGGCGTCCGGACTCCAGATGCCTCTCTCTCTTTGCTGCAGTATAGAAAGCAACACGTGTATAGAGGCAAGAATTTTCCCGGGGCGTACGGGAACGCGGCAGGAATCCCCATTTTCGTGCTCTCTTTTTGCGAGCGAGAGAGCGGAAGGACGCGAGAGATCGGCGTGTAGACTGGCGCAAGAAAAGCTCGCCTGCGAGAAAGACTCGCCACTCGTTCGGGTTACATTCTTCGAAGCGCTCAAACGACTCTTGGACTGCGCTCTTTTGTCGATTCGCACTTGACGTCAAAAGCCTCCTTGCTGGACTCTACCGTACGCGACCCCCCAACCCTCACCCACCCCCCGCGGCTTTCCATCTTTTTCTGCACTGGCGTTTCCCGTGGGGGTCTTACTGGGCGGTAGGATGGCTCTCTGAGAATGGTATAATGATGGAAATTAATGTCTTTTTTCTCTGCCTTTTGGATTTTCGAATGAGATCGTTTTGCGACTCTAAAGAGTTTATTTAAAAAGCACTCTGCCAACGGCTGAAAATTTTTCACTCAACAGCGCTGTTCTTTCAAACGGAATAAAAACGTTATCAGCATTTGAATGATAAACCCGAGAAGCTTCGCTGGCATCTTGATATTTAGCGCGAGACTCTTTCGCCGTGAATTTATTCTCTAAGCGTGCATAATGAAGTCCTTGAATAAAAAATTTATTCACGAACGACGAAAATTTCCTTTTCCGCCATGAAAAATTTTCAGGACGATTAAAGCGAAATGCGCGCATAAGAGAGCAGTTGACCCATTAAAGCCTTCGCAAATGCGTCCCCTTGACTCTCGTCTCAATTTTTTAAGAGCCATACGAGTATACCGGTCGAGGAGGCTGCAGGCTGCTTTTCCTCCCGCGACACCCTTGTCGCGACCTTATTGACCCCGAGGGCAAACTCTATCCTTCATAGCCTGGGACGAGGTGGCTCAAAAAGTTATTGGCGCGCGAGGATCCGCGGGAAGTATCTGCTTTCAGGAAGAAAAGAGGAGCTGGCTAGAGGTATAAGAGGAGGCAAGAGGAACGAAGGCTGCGCTCGGTCGAGGAGAGAGAGAGAGAGCTCGGCTCGTTCATTCGTAACCTAAGCCCCATATGCTCGTTCTCTCCTCCTGGCCTCCTCCTTATTCCGTTGTTTTCCCCCTCTCGGTTGCACGCGCTCCTTTTTCAGCCGTTCCTCGGCCGCTTACCTCTGCGGCTGCGGAGCTCTCGTGTACTCGTAGCCTCTCCTGCTGCTGCTGCTACTCGCGAGCGAACCCACAGACGCTGGTATAAGGAGGAGGCAACACGGAGAGGAAAGAAAGGAATATCGGTATATCGTCGGGCCCGATCTCGCCGAGTCTCGGGGCCAGTCGGAGAAGCACGTGAGAGAAAGAGCGTGTGTGTGTGTGTGCGCGCTTCAGGAGAAAGAGGGGGCGAAGGAGAGAGAGGTGACTGTCGATTATTCGGTGTCTAAACAAACTAGAAAGAGACGGAGCGGAGCCGGTCCTGGAGGGGCAGGGAGCAGACTACACTGGCGGGCCCCGCACCTTCTCTCTCTCTCTCTTTTCTTTCTCGCTCCTTCTTGCACGCGCGCACGCCTTCTTCGTTTAACAAGGACCTCGTTATGCTGTGTTATATAGCGCGAGCGAGCGTGCATGCCCTGCCGGCAAGCGGACCTTGCTAAGGTCGTATAATGAGACGCGAAAGGAAGAGGAGGAGAAAGAGAGAGAGAGGGAGCTATGGCTTTCGGGGGCAGATGAGAGGGAGGGACGATTTCGAGAAATTCATTTGGATAATTCCTTGAGTAATCGCTCTTGACTTTTTACAGCCTCCGCGGCGCCCGGTTATCCTTTCTCTTTCTCTCTCATTTTCTGCGGCGATCTTTTTCGCGGCAGGACGAGCTCGACTCTCGGCTTTGTTTTTCTCGACCGGCTGATTTCTTCGTTAGTCGGTCAATTTTTCAGACTACCATCGAAGAAGAAGAATAACGGCTTGGATTTATTTCGACGGTGGAGCGTTGGATTTTCAAAACTAATATTCCCTCTAGAATTTCAGTGGATCTCCTCGTAAAGTTAGTTGGCTTGTTTAATTGCTTACAAAACGCGAGAGACTACAGGATCAGATAAAACTACGGTCTCTTTCTCTCGCTCGTTTATTTATGCCGTCGAGGTGTCGAGCGAGAGCGACCGAAAAACGAGAGGCAAAAGAGAGGTATAAGAGAGGCTCGTTAAAAAAAAAAAACCTCTCAGGCGAACGAGAAGGAAAACAAAAATATAAACGTATATAATCGCGCATGTGACTTGCCGCGGCACGTATATCGCCGGAATAATTAACAATGCCGCTCTCGACACTCCTGAGTGATCGCACGAGCGACCAAGCAGACATTTCAATTTTAGCGGTACCAAGAGAGAGGCACTGCCAAGTGAGAGGAAGCAAAAAAATAAACGAGAAGAAGAATCGAGCGATTGCCGGCCTGGCCACGTGTCTTCTCATACGAATGGCTTCGTTGCGGAACAATATCTGAGCCCGGCTCTATATTGAGATTCAAGGTACGCGGGCCGGCCCTCTCTCTGTCTTCCCGAGGTGCGGCTGCTCGCTCGCGTCCATTTGTCTGTCGCGAAAACGACGCGCGTCGAGAGGATGCGAGCCTCGTAAGCGCGCGTACACGACTTGCGGTCGTTTATGCGCTGAAGAAGAAGAAGGAACTCTCTTTCTCGCGGGATTTCATTTTTTTTTTTACCCCGCCTCTTTTTTTCTTCGTACCCACACATATCCCGTACGTATAGCGAAATAATGGTCCCCGTCGATTTTTTATGCCCGTCGTACACTTCCCGCGCGGCTCTTTATTTTTCCGCGCGCGACTCCCTTGTTTTATCCGGCTGTATCAGCGGCGTTTATCTAAAATCGCCTTGGGTGGAATCCTTTGTTTACCCACGCCCGGACAGTTTACTCGCGCGGAATTCCATATCGCGGCAGCGCTGCCGGGGGCTCTTTTTTTTTTATTCACTCGCTCGAAGCAGCACACGTAAAACTCGGGGTATATCGCAATTTCGAATCGCGGCGATGATGCGCGTGTCCGCGCGCGGCCGCCGCTGCCCCATAACTCATTGCCGCCGAATTAAAACACGCGGCCGGCCAATTTATCTTCCGGCCTTCATCAGCCGCCTACTACACCGCCGATCCGAACAATTCCTCCCCCCCCCCCCCCTTTTTCTCTTCGGCGATGCATCGACGCGAATTTTACCGAAGGGCCGTATATCTCTCTCCTTCTCCAGCAGCATCATCGACTTTGAAAATATTTCCGTTTCGGTCTATACGTGCGCTGTATATAGGGGCAGAGACCGAGAGTGGGAGGGTGTCTAAAGTCAAACAACACGTTCCAATAAAGCTGGATTCGCCTCCCTCACGACTTTGCCTTTTAATCCGCTTAGCGAAACCGGCGCGATGCTCTTCTCTCTCCTCCTCGAGTTTCGCGCGCTCTACTCCGCGGGCGCGCCCGGCGCAAACAGCTTCGTCACGGCGCGATTGTAATTAATCGAGTTAAGGCTGGATTGCTTCCGACGCGGCCCGAGCTTTTCCGAACTACGTCCAAACGTGTGCTCTTTACTTGCCACTGGTTTTTTTTCCCTACTCTATACCGTGTCTTTGCTCGAGCACGAGTTTCAGGCTGGGTAAACGAGTTGGCTCGTTGCGAATAGATTTTGTTTTTCCAACGAATTGCCAGTCTCGCCAAACGGGTTATGTTGCCTATTGGAATCGAGTCCCGCTAAAGTTTCTCGGCGACATTAGCTGTATACGCAGAAGAGGAACTGGAAAATTTTGAGCCACGGAAAAATAATCATGCCATTGTGCACGGGATTTCTTTGTGCGCAACAAAATATCGCTCTCGATCGCCCCCTGAAAACAGGGGTGGGAAGGAAGGCCGAGGGTGTAAGCCGTTAAAAGGCGCGTCTACCGTGGCTATCGCGTCACACCATCTCTTTCGTTGGAAAATTAGCCGTACAACGGAAAATCTCGGCACGGGCAATCGCGTAATCCCGAGCCAACCAAATCCCCGGCAGCCTTAACCGCTGGAGAAAAGAGCCCAACGCCCACGTATAAAGAAACCAGCGCGACTCCGTAAACGGGGGGAGGGGGCACATTTTAAAAAGGCGCCCCCCCCCTCACCCCCCTAGAGCTCGAGACTTAATTTTTCGCCATTGTCGAACTATAACCCCGGCGCTCCTTCTTCTTTCAGCAGCCGAGAAAAGTTTCCTTAATCCTCGCGCGCCCATTGTACCCCTATAACCAAGCCCCGTGAAAGGGTCCCTCCTCCCTGCCTTAGTTACGAAGCTTGGCCAGGAGAAAGAGAGAGAGAGAAAAGCGCGTCGTCCGGTTTCTCCGGGCGCAATAACTCGTTCTCGCGCCCGGTTTATTTATTCGCCTGGTGGACGCGCGGGGGTAAAACGGCCGAGGCTATACGACGCGCGCCACGAAAAATAAACGGGAGAACCGGATCGACACCCACGCTTCGCGCGGTGTTACATGCCCGGACGAGAGAGAGAGTCGTGACCCGCTCGGCTCGTCGTAAATTACGATGCTCGCCCTCCCCCTTTTCCCACTCTCGCCTTTAAGGGGGGGGGGGGGGAAGGGCGCGACTACGATTTTTTTTTCTCAGCTTGTTTGCCCTCGTGTAATCGTGATGCGCGTTTTAATTTTTTAAGGACTCCAGCAGCGCCGCTCGTGCTTGGCACTGCGTTTAATTGATTGTTGAGCCGATAATAGCACACACAGCTCGAATTACCGGATTAACGCGCTCTTTCGTTATATATACGAGTCTATATGTACACGCGCACGCCCTGGAAATTATTCATCTTGACAATCGACCTGTCCGTTCGGTAATCTGTTTGAATAAATATCCATGCATTATTTTGCTCATTCCACTTTATCATTCGACGGACAATGAAAGTCGTAAAAAGGAATTATTTGAACAACTACGACGATACTTTGACGATAAATTTATGTGGCGATCAATAATCCGCTCCTAATTGTAGGCCGCAATTTTAATCGTCAAACGGCGCGCAATTTTACAGGAACAATTAATTCGGAGCTGCGACAGACACGCGTCCTCGGCAATTCATTTCCTCGAGTCGCCATCAATTCCTCGAGAGAGGCCGCGGAAAGAGTAAAAGTGTCCGGGGACGGAGAGGTAGTATAGGAGACACACGCCAGCAGCCGGTCATTAATACGAATTCTTCGGCTCGTTTTCGCCATAGGCGCGCCAGGCATTTTTACCCCTACCCCTCGAGCCTCGCGTGCCGGAGCTTCCTCTCTCTCTCTCTTACTTATCCATCGAGCGCGAGTTATGACGGGGATCTGGTCTTATCCCCCGAACGAGCGACACTCGGACGATTGCTCATATCGCTAGCTCATATCCCCGGGGGCTTTTAGTTCGCGCGCGGATGATAGTTTTGCCCGATGCGAGAAAAACGAAGAGAGCATGTATACTTGGCCAGAGCTGCTGTTTGGTCGTCAAGCCACTTGGCTTTTTCCCTCGGCAGGCCGGTTGTGTTAGTGGAAAAGCCAAGTTTGCCGAGGATGACGTGGAAACTGGCGGCAGGTAGGCACTTTTAAGGGTTTCCCTCGGTTGTAGCAGCGAGTTTTGCCGACTAATTTAGCCGGACGACTGGTTTTCCTATATACCGACTATAAATCCGGTAGTTGTAAAAGCGATTACGGTATTTTTCGAGGGGGCGAGCGCCCAGCGTTTAGGCATGGTCAACGTGATTAATTATGCCGTGGGTAGGAGGGCCAGGTGTATTAATAGACGGCTTGACTCAATTCCGAGGCAGGCAGCCGAGACAGAGCCGTTTTGCTCGGCTGACTGATGGCTTGGACGTTTTGACGTTTTTCGAGGTCTCTCGGTAATCGTAAGGATTACCGCGTTGACGCTAACGTTATCGTGATAATCGACCGCGGGATTTCGTTACGCTTACTGATATATTCAATTCTGCATATCGTGTATTTACGTGAGAAGTGGAGTCGAACGAATGCCTAGCTTGTGTAATCATTAATAGATAAATGTAAATATTTTTTGTCGGTTATCGCTAATATTCAACACTGGGCTTGAGTGTTCGTTTTGAAATCGTATGCGATAAACGTGATTTTCGACGAGATAAAAGCGATTGTGGCTTTATCATTTCGTAGCGATGATTACTAATACAATTTTTATCACGAATTCATGCATGATTATACACCATTTGAACATGTATAAATACGACGATAATTTAAGTCAATGGGCAGATAGAGAAAAATAGTGGTTATTAATATTGAAGAAGAAAAAAATCGCAGTTTATAATCGTATTCAAAAATATTCATCCTACTCCCGACAGCCAATCAATTTCCAAACGCTTATACGCTCCGTCTTGTTTGCGTTTCTCCGGCAAAAAGCAACGGTCAAACCGCGTGCCTTACGCTAAAAACGTATTTTCAATTCCTAACAATCCACTGTGCGTATTATAAGAAAATCCAAATCGACGATCTGTAAAGAGAGGAATAAAAGAAAGCACGCGAGTCGAAAATAAAAATGCCGATCGTTGCGTAGCCGAGCGAAAGAAGAAGAAAAAACGGTATCTGGGGCCCGGCTAAAAGCAACGTAAACAAGCAACAGAGAAGAGAGGGAGCATCAGCTGCATACAAGATTCTCTCTCGGCTCGAACGATCTAAATTTACCGCGAGCACATAAGCCAGGCATTGAGAGTAAATCTGCCGGGAGACGTCGTGGGGTCCCTGGAAAAACAATCGCGCGAAATCCCGGGGCTGTGCGCGCGAAACAATCGGACTCCGAAAATACAGTGCACGCGTGGGGGAGGGGAGGGGGGGGGGGTGTAAGCGCCGCCGCGTGCGCTCCGAGTCCGCCCCTCTCGCACGCGCGAGAGCGCGCAAATAAACAAGCCAGCGAGAAGATGGGCTGGAAGGGAATGATGAATAGGGAAAAAAACGTGGGATAGACTCACCGAGAAGTTTGCGGACCTCCGCCTGGCTGAGAAACAGATTGAAGTTGCCTGCCGCGGGCTGGGCTGCCAGGGCCAGGAGCAGCAGACACGCGACGAGCGGAGTGGCAGCAGGGCCGCGCGGCCGCATCCTGCCGGTCATTCTCCTCCTCTTTTCTTTTTTCCCCCTGCTGTTACTGCTTCAGATGCTGCTGTTGTGGTGGTGGTGGTTGAGAGTCGGAGCGCGGGCGTCCGGGTGCCGGAGCGGTACCTCGCGGTCACGCGGAGGGCTCAGCGGCTCACGGCCGGCCGCTTGGAGCAGCCGCTGCTGCCGGCAGCGTTGGCTGCGCGCATCCTGCGCTCTTTCCCTCGCGTATATAACACGACCTCCTCCTCGTCTCTCTCTCTCCTTGCCTCTTTTCTCTCGCTCGCTCCTCTTCGCCGCAGCCGCAAGTCTCGCGCTCTCTCGACGTTGCCGCTATGCGCGCGCGCGGTCTCTCTCTCTCACCAACACAGCTGCTCCTCTTCACGGCGAATGCTACGCGTTGCTGCTGGATGCCCGCTTCTCCGGCGTCGGAGCGCACATAACGCTATTTCGCTCGATGCTCGACTTGCAGTAGCTTTGTTGCTCTGACTACAAGAACCGGAGCGTAAACCCTGCCGGCGGATGCAAGTGTATTGTTGTTGTTGATAGCCGATCAGGCGGCTGCTGCTAGCCAGGACTGCAGCACGAGGAGTTCACTCGCGGAGACGCCGGACGATTGTGCCGCGGCCGCCATCGGCGGACTCGTCGCTCGACTCGACACTGAGCGCGGCGGCGACGCCAGCGCGCTGCTATGCCGCAGGAGGAGAGAGAGAGTAGTAGCCGCCGCCGCCGCAGTCAACGCGCAGGCGCTCCCGGAAATGCCCGAGGACGACCGAGCTGCCGCCCGGCGCACCGGCACTCTTCGGACTTCGCGGCGCATATACCTGCATAAGGCAAGCCTGTGTGCGTGTGCAGGAGGCTCGTTTTCTCATCTCCGTGTGCGCGGGCCTCGTCTTCTTCTTCGTTTTTTCCTCGACGCCGCGTTCTCTCCCTCGGCCGCGCGCGTAAGGAGAGTGTTACGCCGGGCTTATGGCTTTTCTCCAACTGTCGTCGGGGGTCCTTAACCGCGGAGGACGAACAGTCCGGAGGAGGTGGAGTAGGTATATATTTTCCCGATTCGTCACGAGCTATCTCTCAGCACCCCTGGACAGAGCTCTCTTTCTCTCTCATTGTCACTGCGGCGAAAAGTAAGTACACACGGCTTTTCGGCCATTCTTACCCTGTGCCCCGCAACTCTCTCCCCCTCTCCCATGGGGCTGAAGCGACCGGTAGCCTCTTTCTCTGTTTATTTGACAAGAGAAGAAACTCGCGAGAGAGAGAGAGAGAGGGAGTGACCGGCCCTGGAAAACACGGGCTTTGATGTTCCGCCGGCCACCTGGGGGGGAACCAGCGCCGAGAGGATGTCGCACTTGACGGCCTTTTTGCGCCCGCGCGCGGAAGCAATCGAGAGCGTAACCGACTTTGTTTGGATGACAACGCCGCTTGTGCTTTACGACTCCTTGTTGGCCTTGGCGTTGAAATTAGTTTAGTTCGGCTGAAAAATTTATTGGGGACGGAAGTGCTAGGGGGGCGAGATGTTCTCTTTTTCTTTTTTTATTAACGGCTTGCTGTTTTCGGTCGGTAAATCAATATGGCGGATCTTGTTGATAATATTGTTACCGATCGTTTAGAGCGACATTATCTAAGGGGTGACCTGGCCGTTTCGGAGAATTAGTTCAGCGAGATACTGGGGGAGAGGACCGAATGTTTTCGAATACGACCGTTAGGTAGCGATTCTATAAGTGACGTTTATATGTAAGTTTGAATAAAATAATTAAATGCAATAATGTTTGATAAATACGTCGCATACTCGACAAATTTTTTATGATGTATTTGTTATTATTTATTGTCGAAATAAATATTAACAATGCCAGTTTTTTGACGACGCGAAACAAAAGAAAAACAAACAAAAACATTCCCATTCCGAAATTACGTCAACCGGTGGAAAAGCGGCATAAGAGTCGCGGCAAGCGGGCAGGACGGCGCGTATCCTTTTCGTCTCACCTCGTCCTCCCCTGCTCTTCTTTTCGCACTCTATCTCGCTTTCTCGCTCGCACACAAGCGCATGAACGCGCGCTTGAGCCTTGAGCTCGCGCGAGAAGAGAGCGACGCATGTAAGAACATTACACCGTCAAGTGCACCCTCCCCCGCTCGTTCTGCGCTCCAACACCCATAACCCTACCTGCTCACCTGAAATATCTCCCCGCGCTCGATGAAACTTTACGCTCCCGTTGCTTATTTAATTGTCGCTCGTGCTGATTCCTTTCCCCCCTCCCGCCCCCGCCCCCGTTGCATACTTGACCTATGCCACCGAAATTAGAGAAATTGTCGAGTTAGCAGGAGCTAAATTGCCAATTCTCTGAGGATATGGTTTTCTGGCCTGAGATTGACTCTAACCTCTTAGCATTCCGTCTTACTACGGATGATTCTTGAGAGACTGAGATGAGCTATTGTTGGCTCGATGAATAATTTAGACTCTGGATATTCCGTTTGAAATTCAAATGAATATCCGACTGCATTTCAAATTGTTTTCCATTATTTATAAGACAGAGAAAGGCACTGTATACAGGCATTAACAAAGGCGCACGAGGAGCCGAAACTTGAGATATAAAATTGTAAATTGATAAATTATAACCTCGTGAGAAATCGTCAACTCTTCTGCGAAAGCGACGGGTAAAGTAAACACTGCAAGAGAATCCGACCGTCGGTAGCTGGAAAAGATGCGCGTTACGCCGTACTTTTCAATTAGCCGGAATTTATGCGCCCTTTCCGTGCGGAGCATAGTCGGTTAATCGCGTGTACACAAAACAGGACACACGCGAAACCTTACGAGATAAGCCATCCTCTCCTCTTCTTCAGTAGAAAGAGAGAGAAAAGAAAGTTTGCGCGCAGTAATTTAGTAAACGCCCTGCTGAAAATAATCAGGTGAGATCTCACCTGAGATCTCAGGTGAGATCTCAGGTGACGTTTTGACTAGAGATCTCAGGTGAGATCTCAGGTGAG
>JAPYYQ010003300.1:0-12059 GCA_030522585.1 Anagyrus pseudococci | reverse complement strand
ATATCTTCAACATTTTGGATTGGAAAAAATTCTGATTTAATTCATTATTTTGGACAGGGACACAAAATTTAAAAGTTCCAGAGATTTGCTCATATATTCACACCTCGTTATTTTCTTAGCGAGAAGCCTAGCGACGAGCCAAGCTAGTTCTTTCATCTGTCTCTGTATCTGCCTCTCTTTCTCTCGCACGTATATACGCACTAGGTAAGCCCGAATTTGTCATATGCAAATCCAAAATGCAAACAGACCAACGCACTCGCTCATACTCGGTCTAAGACGGCTAGGCTGCTCATCCTCATCCTCACCCCGCTCCGCCCTCTAGACTTGTTCCTTCGCGCGCCCTCGCCCTTTAGCTTCGTCCTCTTCTTCGGCGTTGTCAGGTTGCCGCTGCTTCGTCGGCGTATAAGCTGCGTTATAGCGGAGGGAAGAAAAGCGCGCTACGTCGCGCGCACAACGTCTTTTTTAAAGGGAACCGTATCTGCCGCCGAGAGCGTGCTTCGGGCAACGTTTCGAGACGGCGACGCCGACGACGCAAACTAACGCGAAGAAAATGGGAGAGATAGAGAAAGCGGCTTTGTGAGCTTAGCCTTCTCCAGCTGAGATCGATTCTCTTTCTCCTTCTCGCAGCAGCAGCGGCAGCCGCTTTCCGCTTGGTGTAGAGATTGTGTTTGCACGATGCTCGCGACAAGCTGCCGAAAGATGGTAAATATTGACGGGTCATTTACGTCGCGCCCCGTTGAAATATTTGATTCACGAGCTATTTATCAACGTGTTGCGCAATACTACTCACCCTGCACGCCCCTTCTCCCTCCTGACTTTTCTCCTTCTTTAACGTGTCAACTTATTTGATCAATGTTATCTAACATATCAGATGATTGCAAATTAGGATATTGGCCATGTATTTTGGTGATTATTGTCCACTACAATAGTACTAAATTGTCAGACTAAATAAAACAACGTAATTAAACAAACTTGAAATTTTTTCATGTAGGATTGAATTTTGAGATTTGGATAAGGTAAGCTGTTGATTGGAAATATCAGCTACGGCTATGCTAACAAAAAAAAAAAGAAACAGTTGGGTGAATTCGGAGTGAAAAACAGCAAAAATAATTTTCTGATGCAATTTTTATGTATTGCTTCATTCAGAATATTATCGTGTTAACGGGTTTGGTGAACCTAACCGCTCAGCTAGCATTATTCACCTTAGCTGTTTTAAAAACCAAAATTTTACGAGCTTTTAAAGAGTTTAATTGTCGCACCAGGATTATACCGTTGAAAAATAAAAAAATGGATAAAAGACTTGTGCGGTTAGAAGATTTGAGAGAGAGAGAGAGAGAGAGAAAGGTAGAGAGAATTGTTTATTCAGAGCATATTCGATGTGACTACGCGCAAGTTTTGAGGCTGAGCAACGAGCGTGTTAAGGAGGAGGAGAAGAAGGAGTATCGTCATGTTCAGTAAACCCTTTAACAAGTCAAACAGACCGAATGACTCTTGACAAATGAATGCCGTGGCGGGTGTTTGTGAGTGACAAAGCGCCCAAGTTTACTAGTCGTCGTAAAGAGAAAGAGAGAGAGAGAGAAAGGCCAAAAAAGAAAGAGACAAGGGGCTCACTTTTAGGCAGTCCAAGCGTGTTGCTGTGGGCCTCATGAAGTCGCGTATGCCTACCCACCTCTTGCTCTCTCTTTCTTTCTTCAGCCTTTTTCCACACTTTCATCTCCTCCACTTTCACTCCTTTTTCCTGGCCCACAACGCGCGAAAAAGGGTGCAAAGTGTATGGATGCCGGGCTCACTATCATTTTCTCTTTCAGCTCATCCCTTTTCTTCTTCTCTCGTTTCTTTTTTTTCAACTTCTCCTCTTTTTTTTCTCGACCCTTCCAACGTGTTCCGTTCATTCAAAATTTTTCTTTGTTATACGATATCGCGCTGAGTTATTGGCAATATTACTCAAAACATTGATGATGTCTCGTCGTTTAAAAATTCTAGATCTAGAACCTAATAAAATTTTGACAATTACACGAATATATTAAAAATATTATATCGAAGCCCCCTATGAAAAGTAGCAGAATTCAGATTTTCTCATTTAAAATAACATTATAAAATCAGAATCGTGCTACTTTTCGTAGGGGGCGTCGATATTTCAACAATAAATAGTTTTTAGAATCTATCGTCAGATAAAGAGGGATTAATTTGACAAAGAGGCACACCTAGAAATCAAGAAAAAAAGACAGTTTTTACTATCTTACTTGGACTGAATAAGTAATTATAGCTTTATAGTAAAACGTACTGAAAAAAAAACAGTAGATTTTTTACTAATTTGTTAACGTACAATCACTGATTATTCTCCAATAGAATACTTTGCATTGTTTTTAAGTATTTACTATCTTGTTTTCAAAAATGTCATATTGTAATAACGGAGTTAGGTTATACACTGCTTCATATGCACTTTAAATGTTTTTCACTATATGTACACCTTCTTTCCATCGAATTCCCCTCCGATGGAAAGCCGATATTTTTGTTTTTCAAATTACTTCGCAGGCAGAATAGATCAACTTCCATTCCTTGTATTATCATGTACTGGCACACAAGTTCAGATTTAAAAAAAATGTTGTCCAGATACATAAACTATCATCAGGATAAACTCCGGAAAGAGTGAAAGAAAGACAAGAAAAGAAAAATAAAAATCGTGCAGATCAAAAATGATAAGGGTTGGTAGGTTGGCAGTAAAGAGAGAAAGAGAGAGAGAGAGAGAGAGAGAGAGAGAGAGAGAGAGCTTTTAAAAAAGCGCGTCTAAGCGCGTTGAAATTCACGGTCTGGGAGACATTGTGTCTCCATTGTTTCGCGACAATATTAATTCCTGAAGATTCTCCTTCAACGCGTCAGTCTGCGACTGGTGGGGCATGATTATCAAAGGAGGTGGAGGAAGAGGTGCGGCTAGAAGTTGCGGGGGTAAGGGAACTCCCGCTACTGTATACACTTCGGTAGGGTCTGGCTGTTTATACTCAGAGCAATACATACCGACTATTTAACCGCACGCTGCGCGTGTGTATGCGCGCTATCGAGCTGTACCGTTGCCGCAGCAGTCGTAGGTCTGCTGTGACTGACGGAGACATTAGAAACGTGTCCATTGGACGGCTAAGCCCCCCCTTTTTTATAATATTCCCTTCCCTCTTTTAGAGCAGCAGAGGAAAACTTTTGCTTTCCTCTGTCGTCTTTTCGCGCCTCGACACAAGCAAGGGAGAGAGAGAGAGAAAGAGAGAGCAAGCGCGTAGCTACATCGGCAAGAAGCGATGACGCGTGTCATCAGGGCCGCGATTATTATTATCCGTTGTGATTGAGGCCGCGTCCCTCCAAAGGGACAAACTTGAACATAAGAGATTGAAAACTCCCTTCCATCCACCCTCTTTTCCTCTGTCTCTCTCTCTCTCACTGTCTGGATGTTTGACTTTCTCTCTCTCTTCCTCTCTCTCGTCACCCATTGAGCACAGACTTTCCCCCGCAACGCCTTTTTGCAAGTAAACACCTGCGACCTTTGCTTCTACTTGTTCTTCTCCTCCTCTTCCTCTATCTTTTATATCACTCTCGTTTTCTTTTACTCTCTCTCTCTCTCTCTTCTTTTACACTTTTTTTATTTTAATGTCGTACTTATATTTTGTCTCCGCATACTAATGGTCTGTCATTCAGCTTAAATTCTTTCTTAAAATGCCATAAAATTACATCGTAAGCAATTAATCGTATTATCTAAGGCATAATGTTCGGTTCGACAAAATTTACCGTGCTTGACACAAAATAATAAACGCATGCTCCTCAAGACCTCTTATCAAATGTTTTTCAGTATTATACAACATTCAATAATATTTTTTTTAATAAATTTAATAACCCTACTTCATCTATTAAAAAATGTTAATTTTTGACCTTTTGAAGTTTCAAATAACAATGACTGTTAATTCGTAGTTTTTCAAGCAGAATTTTTAGCACTGCACTTAATAACTGTTTGTGTGTAAAAATTAATCGTTGCTCCCTACGAAGACCAACAGTTTTCAAGCTTTCAACGAAAATAAATAGTTATATTTATGTATAATAGTGCCACCACGAAAAACTCGTACAATTTAATTTTATACAAAAAAACATGCATTTAGCAATCTTACCGATGAGAAAATTTCAAGATTTAATTATGAAGAAATATCTATTTCGCTACCTACTGCAAAGGCATCCATTTCAAGTACCTATCTTAAAATCTAATATATTTACGAACAATGTAATATTATAATAGAGAAAAAGATTTGTCCTGACGGTAAAAACTTGAAATATATTTGTCTTCGCAATAAAATCTAAAATGTATGTTTCTTCGCGAGATGATTACGAAATATATTTGTTTTCAGCGTAGCCAGAAATGAAATATTCGCGAATACTGTGAAAACTATTGATTTTTGCAGGGAGCGACTCAATTCTCTTTTTTAATATAAATTATAGTAATATTTACGGAGGCGTCTTTCTTTGTTGGTGCAATTTTCAGAGCTTACCATTTAATTATAGAAAAATCAATTTTTATAAATTAACAAAAATACAAAAAAAATTTATTTTCGAAAATCTTCTATTGAATTGTATTAAATGGTTAAAATTATGGTTCTAATAATATCTATGTCTCTTTCAATGATTAAATAAAATATTGGTGTAAGCTTCCTAGGTAAATAGCTTCTAAAGTTAAAAAAAAAAAAATTCTCATACTTACAAGTGAAAATGCCCAATATGAAAACATTTTTGCTCAAAAAATAAAAATTTTTGCAATGCTTGAAAGAGGCTAGCAATTAACGTTTGCTCTCATAAGGGCCCTCGTTGACTAACGTTTGTTCCAGGCTCGCTTTTGACGCGGCTAGCTTACTTTCTATGCACAATGCAAAGCTAAATCTAAGTAAGTAAGCGTGATTAACTTGTTTCCTTAGTGTACTACAGAATAGTTGATTAAGCGATTTTACCTGATCAAACAGAATTTTTGTTTGTCCAATACAAAAACTTAGTGCAATATTGAAAATAAAATATTTTTAAACTAATTAACTTGGTCATTCTGTAAAACTACGTCAATAGATAGATTTGTGCTGAAATGCATCTTGAATGTAGTCATTCAGACCTATATATTTATGAAATATAACGACAAGCTAATTAATAAATGTAGTTAGCCCCAAAAGCTTAGTTTAGTAATTCCTGAAGAGAAGGCTGCAGGAAGCGAACATCAGCAGATCTTTGAAATACAGTCAACTAAGTTGCTCGTTTCGTATTTCATGTTTGCTTAGTAACTTTGTCTTGACAGTTGTAGTAAACACGTAGAGCAAACGCGGATATCTCGTTACTCTCTCTCTCTCTCTCCCTCTCTCTCTCTCTCTCTCTCTCTACAAATGATCTTGATTCTCTGATTCTTTCTCCTACATTTGCAGAAATTAATATTTTCTCGCTGAATCTTTTTAAACTTTATTCTAAACAAAATAAAATCTAAACTATATTCTTTTGAAAGAACATACAATTTTATTAAGGTTTTATTTTTATTTAAATAGACTTTATTGAAGTATACTAAAGTCGTTCCATTAATATAAATTAATCTCATGATTGAAATGCACTAATAAGTAAATACGAAGAAATACAAGTCAAAGCTCATATCGAATAGGTGAATCGAGTACGTGCAAAGTAGAGGATTATAATAAGGTAGAAAAAAGAGCATCAGCAGTTTTCGGCAAGAAAGAACTTGCAAGCTCGGTAACAATATACGTCATCGGGAGACAGGATTAGTCGAAATTCACGAGACTGATCGTAGTTTCCAATTTAAAGGAGCTTGAAAAAAAGTTGTTTATAAAAAATTTGTAATTTTTATAGTCTTCATTCTCATCAAGTAGAAAAGGTTATGAGGCACAAACAGTTTGCACCTGGATGTTATTAATTAGACATGTAAAACTAATTGTATATTAGACATATAAAACTAATTGTGACGTACACAACTTTGTAATATTTTTACCGTTCATACAATGAGCCTGAAATACGCAACGTTTGTACGTACGTTAATACTATAGTAATATTTTTTTGAAAAACATAATATAATATGCGTAATCTACATTATAAGGTCTAATCATGTAATAAATGCAAAAAAAGATTATTATGCAAAAAAAATTAATATGAAAACTCGTTTGAGCCTTTCCGAGCGTTGCAAGTTGGCACAGTTACTGATTATAATGTTAATGACGTTCCATTAAATTTTCAAAAAGGGGCCCGAGGTGGCTCAGTCTTCAGAGCGTCGAGTGGCCGAATTCGTAATCCACAGGTTGTGGATTTCAAGCTCGGCGTCTGACGGCTGATACATTGAGCGAGCTCCTACAGCCGATATACGCTAAAATGAGTGTCAAAATGCATTTATGTATGTGTAAAGACTGATTAAGTTTTCGTTAATTTAAAGGTTCTTTTTTACTATCTTTTTTATTAACGATATTACCCATAAGGCATAAAGTAAATCACTTGATCGAATTTCTTATTATACAATATTGTTGATGCCTGTGACTCAGTCAACTTATAAGTTAGTGTGAATTTACTCAAATACTCAAAAACAGGCAGTAGCTTCGTAGCTACTGCCTGTTTTTGTACTTTTTTTGGTAGTTTTAAATTTTCGTTTTTTATTAACTTGTGTTCGTACACAAGTTAATAAAAAACCCAACATTGCCTGCTACAGGTATTTTGTAAAATTTTTAATGAAAATAAAACCTATATTAAATCGTGTTGCGTACTTGAGCGTAAGATTAACATCTACACGAAATTAACTAAGAATCTACAACTTAAGTGTTAGTAGTAAGGGTGTCTAGAAGAGAGGAGGAGGTGTAAAGGGTCAAATTTATTAAATTACCATATTTATGAAGCAATTCACGAGAATAAACTATAGCTGTCGTAAATTCATTAGAATTGTAATTAGCGTCATGTTTTAAGCCCGATCAAAAAGATAATGCAAGCAGCTCGGTTGATACGCGAAGTAGCCGTAATCGCCATCCTCGTCGCGTAATATTATTTCGAGACTGCGACACTTTGTGCATATTTTGTGTCCTTCCGTCATATAAATATTTTATTTCATAATTCATGGCTTCATTTTTTTCTAAATCTATTAGTCTTCTTCATCAATCAATCCAATTTTTCTATAAGTATACTTTTTATTTTTCACGCAGGTTCCGAAAGAAAGTTTTGTTAATCTATAATTGTCACGGGATAGCATTAAAGTCAAAAGCTACAATTCTATTACGTCAAAGAATTTTTGAATCGAATATATTATGAGTTTTTGTAGTAGATATAATAATAATAATAATAATAATTAAAAATTGAAGCATAAACAAAAAGAGAATATGGCTTAGGCGATTATGTAAGCGTAGGCTTTGCCGTTTCTAGCCACGCACAGAGCCCGCGTTATAGGAGCTCTCCAAAATTTTGAGGTTTCCGCTGGCTATTCGTCTATAGAACGTGCGCATACAGAGCAGCATGTGTGCAATTTAGCGATAATCGCTGAATCGTACGTTATTGATTCAAGAGATTCTAAGCCAAACGCAATCCGCTTATGTTTCAGATCAACATGGAGGCCGTGACGTCGAGCAGCGACTACGGGCCGGCCTCGGTGAATCCCAGCCGGAATACGAATCAGCAGGTGTACGCCGGCTACGGGCACTTTGCGGCTGACGGCAACAAGTTCAAGCCCGGTCAGACGATGAATAAGTACGGAGACGATTCCGCGGAGCACGGGAAGAACGTGATCGTGCGGCTGCCCGGCATCAGCAAGCAGGCCTCGCGCATAACCCAACAGCACCAGCAACTCCAGCACTTGCAGCAACCCCAGCAGCAGCACCAGCAGCAGCACCAGCAGCAGAGATACGCCCGCGGCTTCCATCAGCCCGTCGCTCAGCAGTACGAGCTCTGGCTGAGATCGCAGGCTGAGCCCCAGCCAGAGCTTACCATCTACCAAATAGATCCGCCGAGCTCGAAACAGCAGCATCTTCAACAGCAACATCATAACCAGCAGCAGCATCCACAACAGCAGGAGCAGAGTCAAGTCAAGCCTGGGCAGCCGCTAGCCTGCGCCGCGAATAGCAACGGCCAGAGGACTGTAGAGCCGGGCAACAAGCGAGATAGTCAGTTGACCTTTTACGAAATTGACACGCCTCTGCAGCAGCTCGAGCGGAGTAGAGAGCAGGTCCCGAGCCGATTCGGCGCGAATAGGCAGAAGAACAGCCGAACGTTTGACTTCGAGCCTGGGCAGCAGTGGCAAGACCAGCCAACTCCGCCAAAGTACAGGCAGTTGGGGTGGAGACAGCAGCAGCAGGAGGCCCAGTCAGGCCCAAGATCCCAGCAGCAGCAGGAGCAGACGAGGGTGCACGAGGAGCTGATGCCCAGGCAACAGGCTCAGGTGAGTCTCATATCGGGGAGTCGCGGTAATGCGGCGTGATTGATCGGCATCGTCTGGCGCGGGGAGGGTCCCGCTGGTATTGCGAGCCCTTCGGCTCAATTGCCGCTTTATCTTGGGTGCTTTGCGGCTCGAGATCTGGGCTGGGTCGGTAAGGGGCGCAAAAGGGAGCTTAGTTGTTGCTGTCGCTCTTTCTCCGTACCTGCTGCCTGCGTCTACTGTTTACTTTTCTTTCAACCCTGCTTGTCCTACACCCGCAATTCTCCTGTTTGCTTGGTTGTGATTTAATTTTTTTTTTCTTTGGTTCAGGCTTCTTTTTTTCTTTTCTTTCGTATACTAGTTTTGATATTTTTACACCAAGTGATGAAACAGTGTTTATAATTAATTCTCTGACAAAATTTTTAGTTTCAATAAATGTTGTTGAGTGTTTTCAATATTTTACAAGAATAATTAAAATTGATCATCTTTTACCATTTCAAAATTGTGGCTTTTGCTTGTTTGGCTAAGCACGTTGGACAATATACCGATAATTCGATACTCAACAAATTTGTCTTGAAATATATTTATACAATATTTCATGGTTTATCATCGCGTAAAGATAAAAAACTTTTCTTGCGATCGGATGTTTTGTAAAAACTAATGTACAAGAGATAGAGAAGGCATCAAGTTATATCTATTCGGAGATCTTCCATTTGTCGTACAAGAAAGGAATTAAGCACCACGTCGTATGTGTCATCATATCAAGAGGATCGAAAGTCAATATGCAAGTGAAAAGAAAAACGAAGTGCGTGTGTCGCGACAATAGCCAAGTTCTTAAGCAGGGATCCGGCTTTTTCAAAGTCCAGTCACATTCGCTTCCTGTCACTCTCTTCTTTTGTTCTGTTCCGTCGAGTAAGTTGCTTTCCGCCTTACGCGTTATTCTTATTGAGAGACAGCTGTTGTACTCCCATCTCTGATAGAGTCAGACGGCTTATTTTCAGCATAAACTTACGATCAGTTCAACGGATTGTGGACACTTTATTGTCACTGGCCCTTCCTTCCTTAACTCTCTTCTATCCATCCGATCCATTGCGAGCATGTCCATAGTATTATGAGCTGATAATTTTTCCTACTTTTTATGCAATGACATTGAGTTTTTTCTTTTTTCTCGTTTTTTAAGTAAAATAAATAATTTTGATAGTTGAGTTTAGATGTAGCGCATAAGAAAAATTTCAACTTCATTACGCATTCGTATACGAATATTGCACTTTATTGAACCCATAATCCAATAACAATGGCTCTCCGACCTTTGTTCTTGGCTCAACAACTTTTCCGAGCGAATTTCAAAGTTATCTCTTCTTCCCTAATCCTACCCTGGCCTCAAGCTAACCCCAAATGCAGAAGCAGCGTCGGCAGCGCAGCATCCCACAGTTGTAAAGCCGCGTTTAAGAAAGAAAGGAAGAAAAGTATAAAAAAGGCTCGGCGTAGGTTGTTAGGTAAGTGAGAAAAGGAGGGTTGTGGTGGCGTTGGGAGAGGCTGGGGGGCGAGGGTGATGGAAGAGGGATGGGTTTGGAGCGAAAGCAAAACGTCGACGCTAGGCTTAGCGCGGGGGGCGGCTCTCGAGATAGGGGACGCGGGGATCGTGGTGGGCGCACTACCCTTCTCGGCTCCTATTGACACTCTTGGCATCTTATCTCGCCGGCAGGACGATCGCGGAGTCAGCACAGCGAGACGGCCCGGTGGCCTCGGCTACCACGTTGCAGGGCCGCCAGCATCGGTAGGAGCCGGCAGCAGCGGCGGCAGTGCTGGCGGCAGCCTCGTTGCCGGGAGGGGGAGCGCCGCCGCCAGCCAAAACGGGGCGCATGCCGCCGCCGGCGCGCAGCTTGCCGAGCAGCAGCAGCAGCAGCCCGTTAATCCGAGCAGTATCGCTTCGGCCGCGCGCGAACCCACACGCGCGAGCTCCGGGGCCGCCGCTGTCGCCGGACCGCGGCACCGGGCCAACAGCAGCAGCAGCAGCTCGCGGATCGAGCCAGAGAGCTTTGCCCAGCAGCAGGCGAGTCAGCAGTCGAGGATACCAGTGCCAACAGCCGAGCAGCAAGCCAGCAGCTCCGAGCTCGCCCAAGCTTGCAAGTTCAAGGGCACCGTCAGCGCGATTATCAAGGCCGGCGAGGTCGTGCAGGGCCGGCCCTGCGAGCGGGCCCCCCTCAAGATCGACAAGTGCCTCAGGCTGCCGGCCGGCAGTGGCTCCTCCCTCGTCGACAGGATGAAGTCCTCCTGCCAGGAGGCCCCTGGGCCCAGAGCCAAGCCCGCCGGCTACGAGGGCCTCGGCTACGCCAAGTCGGCCGGCGATCCCGTGGCCAAGTACTACTACGGGGATCTGCGGCTCGGACCGGCCAACGGCAGGCCTCCGATCTCGGCCCACGACAAGTCGCACCAGCACGGCCAGCTGCTGGCCAACGCCGATAAAAGTCAGCAGCAGCAGCAAGGTCAGCTCGAGCGGAAAAGCTCGAGCCAAAGCTACGCTCAGCCGAAGAATCCGACGGGCTTGTCGCACGCCGCCGAGAGGTACGCCGAGCACCAGCACCACAGGCTGACCCCCCACCTCAAGCCCGTCAACGCCTTCCAGGTGTATCAGGAGACCAAGTACGCGTACAACGTCAGCGGCACGCCGGGCACCCCGGCCCAGGCCAGCGCTGCGGCCGCCTTCTTCGCCAGGTGAGCGAGCACGTGCTTTTCATTCTTCTTTCTCCTCCTCCTGCTTCATTCCCGCCGATTCTTATCACTTTCATACTACAACTTCTTTGAACTCCTATACTTAACTTTTATACTAATGATCATGATTCAACTATAATGCATTACAACTATGATACGTTAATTAACAATGTGAAATATTAGAAAAGTATCATCGATGATTATTCAACACATTTATATTTGATTCTGAAAAAGTAACAATGATACATAATGACTGGTTTATTATTGATTTTCAATCTAATGTTTAGTGTTTCGCTCTTGTAAACAATGATTTTAAAATCTTAACAAGTACATCAAGATGAAAAGTCAAATTTTAATAAAAAAAAGTAAATAAATGAAAGAAATTGGATATAGCTTTAGCATGACAAGTGGCTAATTACCGGTGAATAATAAAAATAAAGGGCTGAGCTGTACGGCAAAGGAGATTGAGAAAAGCTCGAGTAGTCGAAGACGGTAGTGAGATTCAGTAGGGCTGGAACGTTAGCAAGGCGCATGCCGGTAAAAAGGCACACTCATCTACTTTTGACTTTTTTTATATTTTCCGTCGAGTCGTTATGCCGTTTGACTTGGCGGCCTTAACGAGATCGAAGCAAGAGTCTTCTTTGCGAATTCTTTAACGAAGTTGACTTACAGAACGCCTGGATTTTTGAGACCGGGCTTTCTTGAGCCACTTGGAAACTCGGCTGCGAAAATATGTTATACATTTTGTTTATGCAAATGAAATTACGATTTTGTTTTACCCTGATTTCTGCTTACTCGTTTATCTTTATTTACGAACATTGAAGAATAGCCGAATAAACAAAATTAAGTTGAATCATTATTACACGTATAAATAAGTATAAGTAAATTTTACAACAAAATTTTAGAAAATTTACTATACTGTATAGGTTTTGGGGGACAGACTCGAAATATATTA
>JAPYYQ010003299.1:0-12061 GCA_030522585.1 Anagyrus pseudococci | reverse complement strand
TACTATATGCCGAGTGGATCTCCACTTTACTAAAAAAAATAGTAATTTTTGTTACATTTTTAACAATTTTTATTATAACACTTTTCTCAGTGCACGCATTCCTCTTCCAGCATAAACAAACGTCCGGCGTAAAATATTTCCTATAGCCAAGAAACGTGGAGAACAAAGGATTATAAAAATTTTGCGAAGCTCCTCGAGCCATCAACGGGCGAATACATTCGCATCTAGAAAACCTTCCCAAAGCAACGGCCAGAAAAATAAAAATAAAAAAAAATATAAAAGGAAAGGAAAACTGCGGAGGTGTATCCTGAAAAGTTGTTTTAAGGTTGCAAAGGATAATTGCAGACCGACCCCGTTGTAATGCGCTCCCGATAATTTTCTGGCTCACTTTTCCCCCCACGGCTAGCCAACGGTCCCAGGAATTCCGGAATGAAATTTGACGATGAGAATTTGAGTTTAAGACGGTTCGCGCGTTCCTTGCCACTGGATAACGTTACGATCGCCGCGGTGATCTAGAAAATCTTTAATTTTCACCGTACAGTCAACCTATACTGGTACAGTTTTTTCCAAGCTTTTGCTTAATTTACAATAAATTTATTTTAATACGCAACACGTAACATCTTCTTTTTTTTACCTCCATCAGAAAATTACTCGAATAAAGGAAGAGAGAGAAAATAAGAACAGAGCTGCGCGCGCGCTCTCCTCATAAATATCTTAATCTTCAATTAACTCAGCGCGATAGACGCGTAGCTTCCGACAAAGCCGTCATTCCCCGTAAAAATAAATAACAGGCCGCAGCTGTTCCTCGCATATCCCAGAAAAAAGAAAGAAGAGCGTACATAAAAGGAGAGAGAGAAAAAAATAATAAAAGATGCGGCCTAGATATACACATACGCACGCAGACAGACAACGTAAAACTGCGCATATCTTTATCGCGAGCTTGGCGGCGGGCGCAATAACAGCCGTAATCGCGTGCGCGCGCGGCCACGAAATAATTATTACACGTATATACATATACATCCCTCCCCGCGTGCTGCTTCCTCCATCCGCATGAATATACATACTCACGCGTGCGGATACGGATAGCGTTAGTTAGACGTTACAGCAATCGCGCCCTCGGTCTGAGCATCGGTAGAAAGTGCAGTATGAGTGTCTATAGCAAAGGGAGCCAGAGACTGAGGACGTCGATTCGCGAAACAATAGCAGCGAGAGAGAGGGATAGCAGCCCTTCTCGAGTAGTCTTGGAGGGGGTGGGGGTAGAGGGAAAGCCGTAGATTCGGCGGCCTCTGCTCTATCTCTCCGCTTCTATCTTTTATTAGCATCCCATACTAGTCGCAGTGGTATTAGTAGTAACAGTAGTAGCGGCCGGGCGAGGTATGGCGCTTTCTCTCTCTCTCTCTCTCCGCTGTATACTAGCCCGGCGTGTATCCGCATACACGCAGAGAGTATCTCTCCCCGGCCCTTCCGCCAGGCTGCAGTATACTCTCGGCTTCTTTCTCGTTGGTCGCATCTACGCGAGAACTCGAACGCCCGGGCGCAGTAGCGGAATGAAGGGAGTCGCTGGGTAGAGAGCGGGGGCGGGGGAGGCCCAGGAGCAGAAGTGCGTATTTACGAGCGTTCCCGTCCATAAAGCAACCTCGCGCCTGATTTTGATACATTCTCCATGCCAAGCACTATCTCACGCGCGAATACGACCTACGTAGCCATATACACTCGGGATTTATGGAGATGCTGCAGAGAGAGAGAGAGGGAGAGAGGGAGCCCGCCTGCACCGCCGAGAAAGAGAGATCTGCCACGCGCTCGCTCGCTTACTCCCCCGTAGCTGTATTCCACCCAACCGCGCACCTTTTTTCCCTCCCCCCCTCCCCTCTTTCCTAGGCATCCTCCTCCTCTTGTTTCGCGCGCTTCTAGCCAGTCGATCGTTGGCTTTATTTGCGCTGCTGCTGCTGCAGGCGCTTAATTCCGGCCACCCCCCGTCGGCTAATCCGCAGGAATGCGCGCCAGAGCCGCGACTGTAAATCTCCAAGGCTACGCGTTACGCCCGGAGAGCCTTTTCTCACGCGCCTCTTTACCCCCGGCGCGGCCAGTCCTTCTTTATACTCGCGCCTCTCCCATTGTCCGTTTGCACTTTACACTGCCTCCTCCTTCCACCTCTTGCCGTTATCTCTCGCTCTTTTTCCGCGCTTCCGCGTGCCTGTTTACACCCGGATAATCGATGTCTTCGCGAGGCTGCTCTCGATTAATTTTACCCTTGGTTTTGCGCGTAATTAACTGTGCCCCCTATCCAGAGCGAGGACCACCTGGCAACTACTC
Source organism: Anagyrus pseudococci (assembly GCA_030522585.1). Taxonomy (NCBI): domain Eukaryota; kingdom Metazoa; phylum Arthropoda; class Insecta; order Hymenoptera; family Encyrtidae; genus Anagyrus; species Anagyrus pseudococci. The sequence goes on along the minus strand of JAPYYQ010003299.1, from coordinate 9,748 downwards.
ATAGCTTGTTTTGATTGGACTTTGGTGGATCAGGCTTGATTACTCTTTGCTCCGCGATATTTGTGGCTTGTCGGTTTATTAAAATTCGTTAATAACTCGCTGCAGTAACGCTAAGAGATCGGCGGCCAACGGATGCTTCCATCGCGTTTGGTTTTGGGCTGGGGGCGGCCGCCCAACCGCGAACTACTTATACGGCCTGGATTATTGTAACGAAAGCGAGTTGAAATTACTTTATCGGCCACTGCGGGCTTTTCGTCCAGAGAAAGAGGGAGTCCGAGTATATCGAAACGGGAGAGATATATATAGAGAGAGGGGGTTGAGTTTCCGAGAGAGGCAGAGTCCGATGATGGGCATCTCGACGGACAATAAAAGTTCGATGTCCGAAAGTATATGTGGGGCTCGGTCCGCGGCGGTGGCGGCAAATAGAAAGTTTGAATAAGCAGCCGAAGAAATTGCTTCTCGGGCGCGGGCGGCTTAAAGAAAAATACGGCGCCCCCGGGAAATTTGTTATTAAAATATACATTAGGATAGAAGTGGCGGCGGTGGTGGTGGTGGGGGAAAAATATATTCACGACCACGCGCTTACTTATGCGGGAATAAATGTATATGGGGGAGAGGGTGGTGGCGCGTAGGGCGATAGAGGCCGCGTTGTGCGAGAAAAGGGGTTATGCAATCGCATGGGGCTCGATCGGCAAACGCGCCTCTCTCACTCTCCATGGCTCTGCCAGAGTGTCCGTCTGTGTGCCTGGCCGATGCGGCGGCTGGACAGCGGGGAAGGGAAGCTCGACGATCGCCACCCCCCCCCCCCTTGGTATGTATGCTATGGCCACGCGCGAGACCGCGAGCCTGTATCGTAATCACAATATTATGCTGGAAATTGGAAGGGCTGGATTTGCTATTTCTATTTTGATGGCTTTCGAAATTTCAATGGGGAACGACGAGAGGGAGAGAGTGTGAGCGGCAGGACGACGACGACGACATCGAGCGGCGTTTTATGCCTCGCGCGATACGTGCCGTTCGGCTACTGCGAGGATATACCGCGAGCTTACTGATATGAGCACCGTTTTATTGGCCTGCCTCGAAAACATTAGAATATATTAGAATTTATTTGAAAATCAACCTTTTAATAATCATCAAGTTTTGATTGCATGTTAAATTATATTTTAATCAATTGTATTTTTTATTTTGTTACAGGTAAGTTCTCCATGGAGATTGCCGTTATTTTAAACCATTAATCGCACAGTAATGTATTTGAATTATTTATTCTTAAAATAATACGATTCTACTCTATCTTTATTTTTCAATTATATAAAGATTCGCAGGGTTAAATTCTTTTCTGAAAAGACTCGACTTTTGCTACAAAGTTATTGGGAAAAGACGATTTTCCGAATTTTCTTGAAAACCGCAATTTACAGAGCTGCAAATGACGCGCGTACAATTACCGTAATTACGCGAATGTTTAGCTAGAGTGATTGTGTTTAGAGGGGGGTAGGGTGTAAAACTTACTTATATCAAAACGACACGAAGTTAAATAAAAATGCGCTCTAAATGAATGTATTATTACTAGTTGTTTAAGTAGCACTTGCCTGCTGGCTGTTTTACCTCAAGCGAAGTTTGCCTCGTCGGCTAAGGTCAAAAGTTTACTCGCTAAAGCGAACCGGGTGAAAGGGTGTGTAGGAGAGAGAGTGGGCTGGGTGGCGGGCGGTTAGCTGTCGCGCAAGTGCGATTGGCGAGAAAATGAGGCAAGAAAGTTCGGCGCCGGGCGCGTATATGAACGCACACTTGCGCGCGAGCATGAAAAAGTAGCTAGTAGACGTAGAGGGACGAGGGGGGGGGGAGAAAAGCATGAGAAAGAAGGTCTGCAAAGCTGCTAAAGAACCTTTCGCCGGAATCGCAACTCGCAAGCCGTCGACCTTTTTTTTTTATTTCGTTTTTTCGCTTTTTGTTCACGCGGAGCACATATTATTATAACTGCACGCGCCTCTAACTTCGCTTCGTGTACAATTGTTTTGTCTTACTTATAATGAATCGGTCGATTTCGACGTTGTACACTCCAGCGTCCGAGCAATTTTATTTATCCTTTCTTGCCCCCCAACGCTTGCGGCCGCTGTATTATCAAACTCATTTTCTCTCTCGCGCCTGGTAATAATCAGATTCCGTAAATAAATGCAATTTCATAAATTTCGGGCAATCTCGTTCTCTCACTCGCGAAGCTCATAAAAGCGTAATTTTCACCGAAAGTATTATACCTTAATTCGTAAATATAATTCCATAATCAGTCTTTTTTGCGCTTGTTTCGCGGATATTTTTCCGTTTTCTATCGCCCACCCGCCCGCCTGTGTGTGTGTGTGGGCTCGACGCTAAAAAAGCCTGGAAATTCGTTCAATTACGCATTTTTGTTATATGGCCCGCGGGGGAGGGGAGACGGGACGGAGTGTAGAGGGGAGGCAAAAAAAAGAGAGAAGAGCGCATAATGTATTACGGAATGACAAATTGTATAAAAGTTATTGCTCGCTTTTTTCCGCGATTTTAAATTACGCGATAAAACACAATAGGCGACCGAACAAAAGTTTCTTTTTTTTTCTTTTTCAAGCGGCAAAAAAAAACGTGTCCTTTCCCAGTGGCCGGAGGCCATAATTTGCTCGGGCGTCAGTACAGCGAAATGAAACGGGCGTCGGGGCATAATATATCCGGGGCATCCTTGATCATCGTCGCTCACGCCCCCCCCTCTTCTTGCCGCGCGTGTGTACCTCATTACACTAGTATTGACCTGAATCTTTTATTATTTTCGACGAGGCACATGTAGTAGCACATATACATATATCTATATATATATGTGTTGTTCGTACGAATGTACGTATTAAGCGCGCGCGATGCTATCGTTTGTCGCCCTTATTATCTCGTAGAAAACAATCATTATACTCATTGAGCGAGCGCGGGCCCCGACGTTCCCCGCTCCTCTCTTATCCCCCCCCTCCTCCTTCTGCACACTCCTCCAACTCGTTTGCTCGGCGCCGCACGCAATTTTACATGCGCGCGATTCTGCAAGACTGTCCGCGCGCGCGACGTCGATTAACGACTTAGCCGGGCTGCCGCGCAAAATGCGCGCATAATGAGGCCAGCGAGAGATGTACAATGCCAGATAAAAAATATGCGCAATTAAAATAATGATCATTACATGCCAAGAGAGTGAGAGGGAGGCCGGCAAAAAGCCAGGGAGGGGAATAGAAAAAATACAAGGCGAATGATCGTAATAATGACTATTGCGAACAATGAGCGACGCGTTGGGTGAACGAACTGTGCCAGCGCCCGATTCGGCAATTTGTATATACGAGCGACGAGATTGATGAATAGATTACGATATTTCGCATGCGTCCGAACAGTTGGAAAGTATGTTTGTAAGTATAGCAACGGAAATTTAAAAAGTTTCTTCGAATCGTATACACTAAAAGTCGTGTGTGAGACGTAATTAAAAATTTTTCGACGTGTTTCGTTATTTATCTTTTCTTTATGCACACACCCTGGACAATTATTCTCGCACGAATCCGATGGTTAAACGTGAAACGCGAAGATTACGCGGGAAACGTTGAAAAACAGGACGATTATTATTGGTTTAGAAATGAGGGAAAACGTGTAATGAAGGAAAATTACGAGGCAAAATATGCAAGCTCAAGCTAAAAAAGAAGCCGACGAACCGGACTGGTAGCATTTGGGGAGAGGTTGGTGCTAGTGACGGAGGAGTAAAGGGGGGTGGGACTCTGGTAAAAAGAGTTGACTGCTCAGTTTAAAAAGCTAGATAAAAAGAAAAGAAGAAAATGAAAGAGGAGGAGGTGGGCACAGGTGGAAAAGAGAAGTGGACGAACGGAATAATCGGCGACGACCTCCGTGTTGCTGCTCTCTCTCTCTCTCTCTACCGCTGAGGGATGGGAGGTGAGTCGAGCTTGGGGGGTGGGGGGGGGGGAGGCAGAGCAGATAGACAGAGTGAATAAGGGGATGGAAAAGAGAGAGAGAAGGAGGGAGGAGGCGAGATGGAGGGAAGGCTATCGAAAAAGAGGGAAAAAGAAGTGGTAAAATGGAGCGTCCGAGCGGCCGACTGACAGGAATTTACATCCTCTCGAGCGCAATCTGCGTGAGTGAATTGTGTCGTGTTACCGTCGTCCGGAGAATTAGATCCGGAAAATCCGTAATAATTACTCGAGCGACGGTTAGCTCTCTTTCCCCTCCACTCTTTCTCTCTCGCTCGTCTCTCCCGTTCCGTCTGCTAGCGCTAGCGCTACTACTGCCGGGCGGAATGGGGCTACGGGGTGCCAGAATCCGAGCGTCTCTCCCTTTTCCAGCCCTTTCCCTCTCTCACTTCCCCACCCTTCCCATCTACCCCCCGTCCTTTCCTCTTTCGCTCTCTTCCCATCGTTTTCACCTTGCCGCGAAACGAGTAGCCGGAGTAGGGGGAGGTAGTTCTCGCGCTGGGCGTATTCGCATATAGCACGAGATAAACAAGGGAGCGGCGCGCGTGTCGTAGCGGAGAGCTGGACGGTAGATCAGATTTTTGCTCGGGCATTTTTGCCTCCCACAGCCTATTGCGCTCGCGCGCGGGCATCAGCGGCTAAAACGAAATTATTGCATTCCTTTACAGGCCGGCTTTCTCGCATCGTTTCTCCCATCGCTTTTCTTTTGCTCCCGTTCTCTTTTCCCGCACCGCCAACCCGAGCAACTGCTTCTCGTATGCTCTCTTTCTATCTTTCTCCCCCTCGCACTCTCTTTCTCTCCGGCTCGCGGCTTATTGTTCGGCCCCGAAATTATATGCGAAATGTCGCTGTTTCAGCCGGCCACCTCCCCCCCCTCCCTCCTCCATCTCGTTCTTTTCGCCCTTTTAAATTTATCGTCGCGATGAAAAATGCATTTATTATGAAACAAGCCGTAGCCGGGCACAGTAGCAGCAGCAGCAGCGAGAGCTGACGAGCCGCGAAATATGAATGCAAATGCGCGGATCCTGCCGGCCCCGGGCTGGAAAGGAGATTATAAATCGTCCCCGTTACTTCCACCCCCCCCCTTGTCCGAGTTGTGTGCGCGTTTATGTGCATATACGACTCGCGGATCTTTCGCGCGCGCGGATTGCTCGACGAGGCCGTTGCGATCCAGATGTTTTGCCACTGGTAAAATTAGTTGGCTTAATGCTTGATGATTTGTTCGCGTGGCTCGTCGTGCGCCTCGCCTTCTCCCCCAGGCCCCTCCCACTCTCCTATCCTTCTCTTCCTCCCCACCCCTCTTTCTCGCTGCTTTGCTCGATTTAAATTAAATGCATCGAGACGCGCACGAAGGAATGCAGCTAATACTATCTTTATACTCTTCAGCTTGGCGATTCATTAAGGCTTATACTTGATGTCGAAATCATTTTACTCGCAGACGAGGCTCGCCTGCTTCTCAGCTATTTGTATGTTCAATTTATATTTAGCTAATGCTCTTCGTAGAAAGTTGTAATTTGCAGCGACGATAAAGAAAAAAAGACATTTTTTTCAATGTCGGCGTTTATTTTGAAGAAGAATTGAAAAAAAGAATAACAAATTAAAACCGTCAAAATTAAATTCTATTAATAAATTTGATAAATCAAACGATTAATCAACGGAAAAGTCGGCTCAGAGGTACTTCGAGATACCGGGGAATAAAAACAAATTTACAGTAGCCCAGAGAGAGAGAGAGAGAGAGAGAGAGAGAGAGACACGTGCAGCGGCTGGTGTATGTGGGAGAAAAAAAATTCGTTCAGACAGACGGACTAATCGGGGGGAGGGTGGGGGGGGCTATACGGACAGGTGCATTGTGCAAAGCATATCGAAAGCAAAATAAAAACTTGGCCTACGCGACTGCCGTATAGACGGCTCGCAGAAATATGTATGCGTACAGTCAGAGAAAGCTCCGCAAAGCGAAAGTATGCGTGCACGAGAGTGTGTGCGTTTGAGGGGGTATAAGGGTGAGCGCCGCGAAATTAAAACCGTCCGGCAGAAAAATAATCTGATTTTCGCGTATATATTATTAATGCAGATGCGCCGACCGTTTGTCTGCGTGTGTGTGTGTGTGTGTGTGTGTGTGTGTTGGCGGATGCGCCGTGAAGGGGTTGAGGGAGAGTTTGGCCTTCGACGCCGGGAAAACTATTGACTTCAATCAGGTCCGAGTCACCCCTTTCTTCTCCCTACACACCCTCGGTTACGGCGCTCCTTGCTGCCGGCAGATCGTGCGTGCTCGGTGTTTGTTCTCCCCTCGCACGAGCGCCTCCCTGCGTGCGTATATATATATAGTCCCCGTGTCTGCCTCTCTGTGCTTCTGTGTGTGTGTGTGTGTGTTTGTGCGTGTGCGAAAGCAAACGCATGGAAGATTTCGAATCTCTCTCTCGCGCCACGAGTATAGTGAGGGAAGGGCCTACACTCGCATGACTGTGAGATCCCACGCTCGCCCTCCCCCCCCCTACTTATGCTCCCTTATTCTCTCTCTTTCTCTCGCTCGCCTAATGGATATGCGTTGAGGGTTGGATCCTCGATATGGGGTACATACGTAAAGCACGTTCTCGCCGCAGCCGAATGTATTGCGTGCTGATTAACGCGCAGTCTTCTTGCGCTCTTAAAGCGAGAGCTCGAAAATATTTCCAAACACTTTGTTTATCGTTTTATGTTCTTTATTTTATTTTTTTTTCTTGTGAATTGCTGGGATTTTAACAAAACGTCGAGGAAAATAAAGTTAGCGAAGCAAAAGTCGCTAGCAATTTACGAAGCTCAATAATAAATGAGGCTCGATATCATCGACTCTCCCCACTCTATACTGCTACTTACAACGAAACAAGGGCTTTCTATATAATAATAGAGAGAGAGAGAGAGAGAGAGAGAGTGGGTGCTTGGTCATGCGATCGCGCCAACAACGCGAATCCTTGATCGCGGAAGCGCAGGCGCGAACGAGAAAGAGAGAAAGGGTATAAGCGCGCATTATATCCGAATGGCTCTGCCACTGCTGTCCGAGGCAGAAAATTTATAATGCGCGAAAAAAAAAACGAGTCGATGCCCGCGACAGTATACCCGCCAGAGAGAAAGAGAGACCAGTGGGCAAGCGAATGATAGAGAGGAGAGCTGGTTAGCTGGAGGATTTTTATGCGCGTCCGCAAAAAGCTACGCACGCGCATAAGCGTGGAATAGTGTCTTTGCTCGATGCCCCGAGTGCGCCTAGGATGCTTTTTTTTCTACGCTCTTTTAAGCATAACGGCCCTCTTCGGTAATTTCTCCCCGAGATTTACGAGGCCCGATAAAAACAGCTTAGCTCTCGATTCGGAATCGGCGTCTCCTTTCTCTCTCTCTGTGCTCTTGCCACCACCCCCTTCATTCTCGGTCAAGAGACTAAGCTGCTACTTCTGCCCACGCGCTGCGATATGCCTATGTATACTGTTTTGTCGCTTTTCACCGGACCTATTTGAATATATCGATTGCTCGCCAAAGTTATTGAGAAGCTCGTAAATTTTGGCTTTGACCACTACGCCTGCCTATTCTTCTTCGCTGCTTATAGACTGACACTCTTAAGTACGTGCGCTGAATTATTTTTATCAAACAGCAATAATCGACGCGTGGGAGATCAAAGAGGGAAAAATGTGCTTTAGCCCAAAATCGGCATTCCTTACATACGGGATAGAAGCGTCAACGAGCGAAGACGGTGGCAGGAAGGGGGTTTTGGGGGGCGTGTCGGGGAAGAAGTTGTGGAGGAGGAAAGCTGCGAGGGCTATTCGAAGCAGCTCTAATCGTGAATGCAGACGCACGGAAGGAAGATGTTGCCGGCCTCGCCGCAAGCCTTCGTTCGATCGTTGACGCGCGGCTTCGGCAGTCCAGGGGGGGCAAGAGAGCGGTAGAACGCGCCGAAAACTCGAGAGGGAGTCTGGCCAGCCCTCCGCGTGCGAGAGAACGAAGGCAGCTGATGCAGCGCCACAAGCACGACGACACCGGACAAATGCTCTTCCGCGCGCTCGGCCGCTGGATCCTTCAGGAATCTCGAGGAGTTCCTCTCTCCCTCCCTCTCTCTCGCCCACCGCAGAATCCTTCGATCTCTAATTGGCGCATTCACTTCACGCTTAGCTTCCCCGCCCCCCTCCCCGCCCATCCGGCAGAGCCATGCAGTCGAGTTATGCTACAAAGTTCACTCGGCCCGTGTAATTTCGTTCGCCTTTCCAAGAGCGAATCCACCTTGGCCAACTCCTCTGTACTCTCCCGTGCTATTGTGTACACTGCACGTAGACGGGGGGAGGGCTACACACGCGGCGGTGCATCTGCAACGTACGGATAATCGATTGCCGTCTTCCGCTTATTATTGCCTACTCCGCGACGTAATTGTTCGCTGCAGCTCTCTACCCTGCACACTGCACACCTTCGCTCTTTTTTCTCCCCCCCCCCACCCTACCTTTGACTACTTTGTAATTTCTCGAGTTACATGCGGTTATTATGCGCCGGGAGAGGCTCTCTCTCTCTCTCTCTCTCTCTCTCTCTCTCGGATGCATTAAATGCGTACGGTTATTTCCAGTTATTACTGCAGCTTCAATCATACAAAAGACGCCCGCGCGCGCTCAACTTTTATTCCGACGACGGATGAAACGTTTACGCTTAACCGCGTTTGTCTTTGCATCGCGAAATTATTCATTTTCTAGTAAATACGCTGTGCCTGTTTTTTCTCTCCCTCTCTCTTTTGCCGACAAGCGCGCGAGAGTACGAGGATGCAGAAATTAAATGCGATAATTCAATTCTTTTCTTTTTTTTTTGCTTATACGACGAAATGTAGCTGGACATATATCGAGAGGTTCGAATGAAAAGTATAGGCTTGCGGACGTGCCACAGTCGCCTCGGTACGCGCGCAACGAAACAATGTGAATCAGTTGTCACAATACGTGGCGCGCGGTGGTGGTGCTCTCGTATTGATAGGCGGCGATTAAAATATAAGTCGTTCCCCCTCCGCCCCCTCGGCAGCATGTGACTGGCGATCACAGCAGACACGCCAGACACGCGAACCCCTACGCCCCCCTTCATGTCTCACTCTCTCTCTTTTCCTCTCTGTGCCCGAACCGCGCTACACACTCGTTTGTATTCATCCGCTTACGTTCTCTCTGCCTCTCTCTCTCTCTTTCTTTATAATAACTCCCCCTCCGCTTTCTCTTCTCTTTTCTCTTCTTCCTCCTTCTTCCCAACCTCCCTTCCTCCCTTCCCCTTACCGCCACCTACCCCAGCTACAAATTGCTCACATTGTTTCAGCGTCGTTTTTTTTCTCTCTCACTCTCCTCCAACTTCCGATAAATTTCTCAATCCACCGCCCTTATCATTCCTCTCCATTTTCCTTTCCACACCTCGTCTCTGCATAATATTTATGCGCGCAAAACCCTTTTTTTCTCTTCTCCCTTGTTATCCAATACACACACTCGCAGAATCTAAATTTTCTTATTTTTATTTTGAAGGTATACTTTACAGAATTAAAAGTAAATTATTTTGATTTTATACTAAAAGAACAGCCTTTAAAAAGTGAATTTATAGATTTTAAGTATTCCTCAGAATAAAAATTTTAATCATTTTTCAAGAATAGAAATCCGTCAAGGCTCTTGTCTAAACTCGCCGATAGACTTCCTGGACTTGAAATACGTAAAAGAGAGAAAAAAACCGCTGCTAACTACCTTAGCAGTATGCTTTCTCAAAAAACAATAACAATTTTTTATATTTGTAGTTTAAACCAACATTTTTAATTT